>CANXYI010032059.1:0-15033 GCA_948208565.1 Hura crepitans
TGTATCATTATTTTTATTACTCAAAGATATTTTATAGTAGTTCAAGTAATTAGTTCTTATATCCTCTTTCTTGTTTATAATCTCCCAATTATTTTTATTGCCTATCATTTCACTTTATTATAGTCTAGTTCTTCTTATTCATATTAACATGTGCATTTCATTATATTTCTATTTTCATAATGTGAATTCACGAGATTGTATTTCAATACAAAACTTCATCATCATAATAATTCTTAACAGTCACTAAAGTTTCTCACCGGTCTCATTGGCAATTATCCTGATTATCATAACTTTTTACACATTAGACATATTCCCTTATCATCGTGTATCACATACACATTTAAATTACATTGGTCCATATATATTTAATCAATAATTTCAATTTGATTCGATTATATATATAAGTAGTATTCATAACATATTTTAGATTATGAAATAATCATAATCATGCCATGCAATCTAGCAATGCATTTACCAACTCAGTCGATGACTTGTGTTGTCAAAATATTATCAAATGCAATGCATGATAAACAAATTTCTTGTCAATTATAGCAATCACTTATGTTTCATGTTAATCATAATTCATTTAAGGCATCTCTCTTTTAAATGTCATATCATTTCCTTTTCCTTTATTTTGTATTGTCCATTGTATTTTAAGACTACTATAGACTGCACAACAGGTTGTCTAGTGCTCACAAGGTTTATGCATCCATATCGACAAATTAGTACATCCAACTGTACTCAATACACAATGCTCATTGAGCTTAAGTGACTATGCCCACACAATAATCAGTTGTTCATTGTTAACAAGCTTATGCGATTGTACCTATAGTAGTAATCAATTGTGCAGTGGTTATGGAGCTTACATGGCTGCACTTGCATCAATAATATCAATCAAAATGTAGTATTGCTAAGCACCCTATCGACATGCCAACTTATCCCAATGTTATAATGCTAGTCTAAGTATACATGGGTATTTTAGTATATTTAATCATTTTAATATTCATTTTATTAATATGCTTCAACCATCATATAATATACATGATATGTTCTTAGCATAATATTGGTCATATGTCCATTTTCCATCTCAAGGCATCATATCAATTAGCAATAATTATGCTCATAGCACAGTATTATCTTGCCATTATGTGGCTTTCTATCAATTATCAACATCAATTGGCATCATACCTTTTCATAGCAATAACCCCTTTGACATAAGTTCAACAATTTCTTGTTTCACTTTTGCAAAGCATATATTACAATTCATGTCAAAGCCTCATGTCGTGTATTATGCAATGTGACCTAAGTTACTCATCATGGCATTCATCCATGCATGGCACCAATACATCACATTATATAATCATCTCAATATATCAGTTGCATTAATATGATCTTTCCATCATTAAGTTATAATAATATGCTTATGGCATGTAAATATTCGCATCACATTATGCATCTTAATGCCTTATGACAAAATTGTAGCATTAATAGGTTTCACTAGCCCAACAATGTTCCTTCATATATCATGCTTCATCATAAGAATAAGTACCTTTAACTTATTATACTCATTAACCATGTCATAAGATCATTTGCAATTCAATCCTAAGTCATGGAAATATTATTCACTATGCATATCAAAAGCATTCTAAGTGTTCCATGTATATGACTAACATTATACATTTAGAGTTGCTTAATAGTTTAATCACATAAGCTTCACTTACCTCGCACAATATGTTTACCCTATTTGATTCAATTCCCTCACTCAATCACTTCATATATAGTCATTTCATTCACTTTAAAATATAGTTTAAAATAGGCAAAATTGTGTTTAAGAAACTTTAGTTTAGGTTATATATGGAAACCACTTTGAAAACCTTTCAAATTTATTTGTTAAAAATATTGTCTACTAGTACTATCCTCTTGAGGTCACGACTATTAAGTCCCTAAAATCTTAGATACTATTTATCGACTTGATAGGCTTATAACCGTGGAACTTATGAGGTTCATAACCATGAAGCCTACGAACTGATAGATTCTAACACAAAAATACATTAAATTTAATAGCAATTTCTTATTTGATTCAACCTAATTCATTTGATGATCAGCTCTAATTTGTTTATAATCATTGTACACAATTTATAATAAAAACATCACATGATAATTACATTTAAATCATCCTTAAACAACATCAAATTTCATTAATTTCATGAAAAATTTTAGCAATTTACAAATAAGCCTTAAAAACTAAAATTCACACTAATTGTAGCAATTAATCTCAAAGAAAGTTTATGTACATACATTTTTCAAAGGTTAAACATGGATTGGATCAAAATTGAGCCTCTAACATAGTTTTTCCTTCAATTCTCTCTTTGATCCTATATTTTTTTCTCCTTAAATAGTAATGGCGACAATGATAGAATACACCTAAAAATAAAAATACATAAATTAAAGGTAACAGTGGGAATATGAGAGTAGATAATGATGATGATAATCATATACCTTGATGGAGTAAGGAAACTTATCTATAACCCTTGAGAATGATGTTGAAAAAGAATATGTTTAGTTTTTTTCTTCTCTACTGCCACATTTTCTTATTCCAAAGGCCCACATCTCCTCAAAGCATAATCCCCTTTTTAAACCTTTCATACGTCATTATTTTATTTCTTTTATATGTCATCATTTTATTTTAATCATTTTGCTTTATGTTAATTTTTATAATTAAAGCCTTTGAATATAATTTCCACATTTTTATTATTTTATACTGATTTTTTGGAGCATTACAATCTATCATTCGGGTTCTACTTCATGGATGATCTATAAACACTATGTTACATTTTTACAATCTAAATTAAGTTACAAATTAGTAAGATTTAGAAACAAAAGGAACATTATGCCTTTTAAATACATAAAGATATGCCATTTCCATCAAAGCCAACAAATATAATCAAAGAGAAAAACCCAATCAAAATGAGTTACTCTATGAAATTTACCACTTAAATTAATAGTAAACCAATCTTTAAAAGACATCTGAGAGAAAATAACACTATTTTCCTCAACCAAAAACTTCCACTAAATCAGTTTAATAAAGTGCAACTTCTCAAAACATGATCTAAGGGTTAAATGACTAACCTACAAAGAGGATATATTTCATCATTAGAAAAATACCTTTAACATCTTTCCTTATTAGTGAAAATTTATTGATAACCTTCTAGCTAAAGAAAAGATAGAATGTGTTATGGGCCTTTCCTCTGCTAAAGAAAAGATCGAATGTGTTATTGGCCTTTCCTCCTCTAAAGTAAGTTCTAATAATTATATTCAAACATATAATTAAAACCAAGAATAGCTTTCTAAGTAGAACTACAAAAAAAAATTCAACTAGCAAAGTGCCTTCAATAAAGAATGTCACTTCTAAGAGAAAGGGAAGAAGGATAACAAATGACAATCAAATCCATAATATACAAAAAGGTAGCCAATGAAATGCTCTAATTACCATCACTAAGGATTACCTCATGCACTTTTTAATTGCTAATTTCAAAAGGAATAAAACCATTCATGCAGTTAGTAAGGGGAGCATTACCCATCTAATAATTATATTAGAAAGAACACAAACTAACATCTCATAAGGATTATGAAGAATTCAAATTAATGAAGTCCTATATTTTACATATTCCTTTCTAAGTAAAAGTGCCACTGTGCTAAAAAAAATATGACAAGGATCTATAGCATTAAAAAAATTATATTTCCTACTTAAAACTTGAACCCATAAAGAATTTATTTCCTTGCAAATATGCCAAGCAAGTTTTGTAATAAATGTTATGTTAAGCCAATGAATAGTCTTAATTCTAAGAACACTTAAATCTTTAAGAAGACAAGTAGTTTTCTAGTTTACCAAATGGACTTTCCTATCCTAATTTGAAGATCGCTAGATAAAATCATGGCTCAATTTTTCCAATTTATCGTATATGCTAGAGGGAACAACACAATATTGCAAAACATAAGTAGGAATTATCATAAGAACATAATAGAGTATTAGCCTTTTATATACTGAAATGCTTCTACACCCTCTCTACTAATAATCATAATATTTCTTCATGATTTAACCATAAAGGATAGGAATACCAAGATGCCTTCCCATATCTATAGTGTATATAAAATTTGACACTTGTTAAATTTGATTGATAAAACTTTCTCCACATTTTTATAGATGGAAAACAAAGACTTTAAAACATTAAATATTTCCCTCATTTTATTAACAACCTCAATTTGATCTAGAGAAGATTTACAAAACAAAATTAGATTATCCTTAAAGAAAGCATAGGAAAAAAGCATAACATGTCTCCTCAAGTGAATAGGCTACCATAAACCATCTTAATTTACCTTTCAAATGCCATAAGTAAGCCTTTCAATATAAACAACAAAAAGATAAAAGAGATGAAGATCTTCTTACTGCACACCTCTTAAAGGCTGAAAGCAATTTATGACTTTATTATTCTAAAGAACACAAGCATTACTCATATGTTATGTGTTAACAAGCAGTTGAATAAAACTATCTAAAAACCTTACATCAACCAAAGTATTATATATGAATTACCATCTCAACCAATCATAAGCTTTCTCAAAAATTCAATCTTAATCATAACCCAACCAACTTTCCTTTACTTGTGACGAGTAGAATAATAACTTCTTTCATAATAATGTTACACTAGAAAAAAAAACTAGCTTGAGCACTTCTCAAAAAAGAAGAAAGACACATTTTGATTATATTGGTTATAACCTTCATAAGGATTTTGAAAACTATCAAAAGTAACTAATGGGTTTAAAATTTGCAATACAGGTAAAGGCCAAGCTTCTTTCTTTAAAATAATAGTGATGAGAAATTTACAAATAAGCTAGTAAATAATTGGCCAGCTATACATTCCTTGAAAATCTTCAAATAGAAGGCTTTAGAATATTCCAATTAGTTTGAAAAAATGCTGCATTAAAGTCATCTAAACTTGTGTCCTTGAGGGGTTTCATGTCAAAGAGTGCCTTAAGTATTTCTAATTTGCTAACTTTTTGAATAATAGAATTAACATTAAAATTAAAGGACATACTAAAGCAACATCTAAAAGGGTATAGAGGAACCTAAGAAGAATCAATGCTATAAAGCTTATGATAAAAATCACTGCATGCTACATGAGGGTATCTTTACCATAACACCATGATCCATTTTCCAATTGTAAGTCATTAGACCTCATTCTTTGTTCTCAAACTTTATATCTAGTGTGGAAAAAAGAAGTGTTTTGATCACCTAATGTAAGCCCTTCCACATTGGACTTTTGTTTCTAAAATACTTCCTTTTGTTTAAGAAGTATCTCATACTTAAATATCAATTTTTTTCAAGCCATAAAATATCTCTCCATTCTGTTCAACCAAGTAGGAAGGACTTTTTTGAAAAAGTGTTACCAAAAACATTGCAACCCCACTCCTTTACCTTTTCCTCGAAGTTGCTTATAGCAATAAAAATATCACCATTTTTAGTTAGAAAGATTGTATAAAGGATTTAAAATCCTTATAAAGCAACCAAGGAGCAAAAACCCGAAAAGGAGGAGCCATAAAAGAACACTACCCATTATTAAGAGGCATCAATATAAGGCAATGATTAAAGAACAATTAAGGCAAATGTGAATCGATATTTTATCATTCTTACAACCAATCAATTCTATATAAAGCCTAATCAATGTACATTTGCACTAGACTCCTTTGCCATATATAAATATGATTATTAAAGCCCAAATGAAACAAATTACAATTGTTAATACACTATTGAAATGAAGGATAGAATTACTCCTTTCAATTTTTTTAAGAGAAAATAGAAAGGCATTGAAGTTTCTAATGAGGCACTAAAGAAAACTACTAATGCTTAAAAAACTACACTTTTTACCAAAAGAACCTTCCAAAATATGACATAAAGTTAGCATAAATAGCTAACAGATAGAAATCTTCTATATCAAGATCGAAATCTGCGTAATTATCATTTGATAACTAAAAGAAAAAAATTATGATAACAACTTTGTTTTGCCATAACACCTAAATTCCACTAAATAACCCATTCATTTTAACTCCAAATGAATGAGGAAAACCACATTTCTTAATAATTTCCTTCCAAGCTACCACTCACAAGAGATTTAAGTAAAACCAATAATAGGAAAAGATTGTATGTTGTGTATATCTTTCAAAAATTGCACCACTTTTAGGGATTTGCATCCATGATTGTTTCGAGAGAAAATTCATGAAACCACTAAAAGGGGGAAATAAAAGAGAAAAGTGCCTCACTTGCTAATAGGAACTAATGGCTAGAACTACCAACTGTAATACCACTATTAGAAATCATAACATCCTTATCACCTTCATTAAGCAACAAGCTTTAGTTGGAATGAGAATTTTCCTTGTTAAACACTTTTGGTAATAGAACAAGTTTTGCTCCTAGATTTTTTAGATTGACTATTCAATAGTCTTCCTCTATTGTGCTGAAAAGTTTTATGAAAAACTCGATATCTAGCTAAGTGATAAGGAACTAATCATTAAATGTTTATGGCACAACTTACAACTACTACTACATGACATTGTTTATCCCAACTATTTAAATTAATCTTAGTAAAGAAACAACAAGTGGATACCTACCTAGTTGTCTTACTAGAATAAGATTAGCAATGATAGTATTCGGGACTTTGTTTTTTATGTCACCCATTATTGTATCTACAACAACTAATACATTTGACTCTTATTATTTTTTTTATTACCTTGTGAAAAACTAACTTCCTTAACATTAGTAGTTTTTGGTGGAGCTTTTTATAATCAAGATCATTTACTTACCTTGCTAAAGCTTTCTTTTTTATCTAATTAAGGCTTTTCAAACTAACCAATCTATAAGCTTTTTAATATTGTCCACCAAAATTTCTTATTGATTTTGCCCATCAACTACCTAAGCTACATCATTTTCATTATTCCTTATGAATAAAGGATTGTTATAAGCATCAGGGTTTTTCACTCCATCCTCTTCAAGAATAACATATTTGAATCAGTTGTGATTTGAATGTTTTATAACAACATCTAAAAAATCTTCAGCTAGTTTGTTACCTTGTATGGATTGATTTCTTGCCCCTTCGCTGCGCCAATATCCATGGCTATACTTTTAGTTTATAATTGATAGATTAGCAATGGCATTATTATCATTAGCTTCCAAAATACCAATATCATTAGTGTGTCCACCATAAAATTTATCCTTATTAGCTAGGTTAGCATGACATTTATCTAATAAATGACCTATAAGTCTATAGTGAAAATCCTAATTGACACATCTTCACAAACAATTATTAGCATTGGACATTTAAGAATAAAATAGGAGCATATAGGTTTAGTAAGATCAATTTCAACTGCAACATATGCAAATTTTACTTTCTCTAGATTAGAAGTGAAATAATCAATTTTTAGTAATTTTCTAAATTTACACCTTATCACTTGAAACACACATTTATGGTAATAGTGAATAGGTATGCCCAAAAAATCTAATCCATGCTACAATAGCAGTCACTCTATCATTGTCTGTATTAAAATTTAGAGTCATTAGCTAAACTAGCAAATATCGACCCATAATCATCCAAGAGCCACCCAATAATGCATGTGAATAATCCTCAAATGTGTTAAAATGAAACATCAAAAAATTCTTTTCTAGATCAACCACTTTGTAAGTTCTTATGGCCATATATGTTAGCAATCTTTTTTTGAAAGAATTATAACCTACATACCTACCCATGAGTTTGGCTATTATAGCCTTTTCACTAAGGTTTTGCAATCTTATTTTCCAATTCCTCACAGGTTCGATCTCAAAGGTTTCATCCATATCATGAAATATAATACCCTTTCAACCATATTTGAGTTATTAGAATTCTATTCACTATTAATTAGAAATATCTTTACTGGACATTTCCTTATAAAGATTTTTTATGACTCTATCTTCTCCATCATAGAGTAGTTTAGATTAGGATTCTTGGTTGAAAGAACTTGCTTACAGAAGAGGGGAGGCTAACGTGGATGAATATCATTTAATAATGTCTTTGTGTGAGTTTAACTATTTCCTAACATATTTCTTATTAGGAGGCAATGGCAGTGGAAGTTTCCTAAGATTAGAGAGATTAAAGTTAGCTAAGATATCTTCTATTTCCTCCATCAATATGATTAATTTTAATACAAATTTTTCTCATCTTCAATAGTGCTAGGGTAATAATATTTGTTTAAAATATTTTTATTCTAATTTTTATATTAGTTAGTTCCTTACTTTACGCCTTACAAGTTGCTATTGTATTATCACTAAAACTCTCTTATTTAGCTATATTAATATATATTTATTGTATATTTATTTTTAATTGAAAATTATAATAATCGCTTTATCATTCCTAATATGGTATTAGAGCCATACTAAGATATTTTCCATTATGACTTTATCACAAATTATTCTAGCCACCACTTTTCAATCTCCTCTTCACTACTCTCATACATTTTCTATCAAACTTACACCCAATAATTATCTAGCATGGTAAATGTTGTTTACTTTCTCTTAAACTATCAAAATTGTATCAATTTTATTGATGGTTCCTCTCATCCACCATAAAAAACCAAAATTTATTACATCAATCCACCTATTAAAATTTCAAATCCAAACTATGACAAATGGTTTAAGAAGGATCAAATTACTTCACTCTTGGATTCTCCCCCATCTCTCTAAATAAACTTTTCCTTATATTATTAGTTTAACTTCTTCCTTTAAAGTCTAGCAAGTGCTCGCTTTGTCTTTTGGGTGTATTTCTTAATATAAGTAACTTCAAATCCATGTTGAACTTTAAGAATTTAAATGCAATAACATGTTTGTTTCTTTTTGTTTGTAGCATGCTAAAAGTCTCATTGATGAACTCCAATCTATAGGTAGAAAATAATCCTCAGTTGTATTTAATGTTATAATCTATCACAATATTAGAAGTGAATTCACCCCATTACAATGTAGTAAACTTGTATGCTGAATTGATTTCCTTTCATGCATTACATGGGCAACTAGTTGCTCATGAAATATTGTTAAAAAGCTATACTAAATTGCCATAAGCTAATTATGTTGCTTAACAATCTACATCTGCACCATTTTTGTCAACTTCAACATAAAATTCTTCTTCTATAAAGAAAAACACCAATGTCAATTTCAAATCTCGTGGACCACGTCAAGTATATGGATATTGAATTCATACTACTAATAAATATCTATGATGATACTCGAATTATTTACTGTCTAATGCATAGTCGTTATCCTAACATCAATTTTCAAATCCAATGACTAATTTTTTTATGACTAGCTTATCTTCATCATTAGCTTTTCCTACAAATTATTCTCATGGAAACCTTCTTAGAGCTTGGTACCTTTACTCAGCAGCTAATTCTCATATTAAACTTGACAATTCCACTTTCAGTATTACAAAAGAATATCAAAGTATGAATCATTTTTATGTTGGTAATAGCCATGGTTTAGATATAACCTATACTAGTAAGACTGACCTTTCTTCTCATTTAGGCTTTTTCCTTTATGTAATGTTTTTTCATGTGCCTAAAATTATTGAAAATCTTCTTTTTATTTAAAAGTTTACTAAAGATAATAATATGTCTTTGAATTTTGACCTTCTTATTTTTCTTATCAAGGATCAACTCTCAAAGAGGAGTATTATGCAAAGATCAAGTGAAGATGGAGTTGACATCTTTTATCCCATCTCAAATAATCCTTAGTTTCTAAAATTCCTTCAATAAATGACCAGCATGTAGCCTTAGGATATTCCAATTGCAAGATAGTTTCTCATTTAATTAAAAAAATTTTGTTTACCTTGTTTAAATAAAAATTTTCAACCTTATTCTTCTTGAATGTTAAGAAAATTAGCTAAAGTACCTTCTACAACTATTAAACATTAGAGCACTTTTCCATTTCAAAAATCATCCATCCTAATGTATAGGGTTCAACTATTGTTCTATTTAGTTTAAATCATCAATATGTCTTTATTCTTATTGATGATTTTTCTCAATTTTTTTTTTGGATTTATTTACTTAAAAATAAAAGTTATGTTTGGTTTATTGTCAATTTAGTTCTAAAATTTTATTGTTCCAATATAATTAGGGAGGTCAGCTTCAAAAATTACATCTTTGTATTTTACATGTAAATTTATTGGGGACAAGGTAGTTGTGTTTAGAGTTACCACTTGGCTCTACATAGGACCTATTGATCTTTTGCCTAGAAAAGGGTTAGAATCAGATCTTATTTATGCCCCAATAATATACCTTTCTTTATATTTGAATGTTTATCAATCTTGAATCATACAAGCAAAATAATTAAAACACACACATTACCTTTACACATAAAGGAAAGTAAATTACCATATTTGAAATATCTGACAAAGTAATAAATGTATAAATTATACATCTATAAAAATAAGTCATTCATTTTAATTGCTTGTGACCTAACAATTGCCCATAATTCCATAGGAATTGGTAGTAATTATCCAACTACTATCTCTAGAAGATTGGCTTTTATTAAAATACATTTATATGTGACTTTTATTAATGAAAATCAAAACCCATTTTATTAGGAAAATACCAATTAATTACATAAAAAATAATTATTATGAGGTTGGATTTTACATGTAAAATGAGTTAATTAAGCTACCTATTGCAACCCAAAATAAATGAAAGAATCAAAAGGTGAAAAAGTAAAAAAAATACATAAAATAGACAATCTACTCTGTCTTAATATCATTAAGTTTGTGTTACCTATATAAGCCTCCTAAGTTGGTCCTTGTGGACTTTATATATGACTAGAATAGGTCTTACACAACTCCAATAAAGTGATTAGAATAACAAAAAGATATCTATGAGGACGTAAATATTACATAGAATTATAGAATAATAGTGAAGACAAATAATATAGATGATCATGATTATTAACCAATTATTGATAAAGGTCATTATTATAATCAACATTATCATTGAAACAAGCAATGATTGAAATAATACATAAACATTCTAATTGCAAATTAGTTTATACAGATTATAGAAACATGTTACATAAAAAAAATTAGTTTGTGCGGACCTTAACTCTTATTAAAAAAGGTCTTTACGAACTAGTCATCAATTCCAAAGATAAACGTGATTACAATTTTTCTATGAATGATTAGAACATGAATAAAACAGTTTATAAATATTGACCTACCCTTATAATTGACGTGCAAATCATAACAAATTATCTCACATGTCAATTAATCATGGGAATCCTCAATTAAGGAATAAAATAAAGAAAAGTAATGAAAAATAACAAGAAATATGGCCTCAAATCTTACCTTGTGATAAATCTCCAAGCAATAAGAAAAAAGTTATAGTTTAGAAAGAACTAATTTGTTATGTAAGGGTTCGGGCTTGTAGAATCATTTTTGCCCTATAGCTTTCTCTAGTTAATTTAAGATTTTTAGTCATATCATTTTAGGTTGATAAAAGAGGTATTTATAGGGCTTTGGTAAAGCTTTCCCATTCAGCCATATAGAAATTCTCATCAGATTAGGAATTAGAGTCCAACTATGAATATTGATTTTCTAGAAGCTTCTTGAAATAAGGTTCGTGTAGGCCTTATTGTATGGAAAGAGGTACGTGTGGACTTTTGGTTTTGGTGGTTCTAATGGACCATGGGCCCTGGGCTTGGTTTGTTTGGTTTGGATATTTTCTAGTCCATATGGATCTTGGGTTATCAAGTCCCTGTGGACTAAGGTTTAGGTTACTTCATCTTATTGCTTAGGCTTGTCTTTGACTATCATCATAGCCCTAAAAATTAATGAGTCCTTACCCTTATTAAGATCAGTGTTGGGCTTTAAGTTTGGGCCTATTGGCCTAAGCCCTCTACTATCAACATAGATGCCCATTTTTCTCCAATTCAAGTTATTCCATAAGCTTATCCAATTAGGTCAAAATTTAGATCCAAGAGTAGTAAATACTCAAAAATCCAAGTTCTTGCATACATCACATTACTTGTACATATACTCATGAACAAAATGGCATAACTAAACAGAAATTTTGTCACGTTGTTGACACTTCATTAACTTTACTTACCTATGCCAATTTACTAAAGAAATATTGAAAATTATGCATTTGAAATTGTAATCTATTCAATTTATAATTTACCTTTACTATACTAAAAAATTATATTCCATTTCTTGTCCTTTTTAAGCAACATCCTAAATATCTTGATCTTTGGCAATTTGGTTGTGTCATTTAAACTTTGCTAGATCCTTATAATTAGCATAAAATTGAAATTAGAAGTAAACCCTATGTCTATGTAGTTCCTAGTCCTACTTACTGTGGAATTCATTGCCTTAGGAGCATTAGATAGCAACAAAATGCTTGCTTCATTACTTATAGGGAACTACTTATATGGGGTTTTTTCAAAGTGCTCCCATCTTACTTTTGAATTTTTTTTATAGTAGCTGGGTCGAATGCCTTAATGATCATCATTATACTCTACATATGCTATTTATCATTGCTTCAATCTTATTTCCTGGTCATTTAAAAAGCAATTGATGTTTCTCATTCCTTTTGCAAATGTTACTACTGAAATTATATGGCTAAAGTTGTAACGTTCTGAAAATCCCAACTTTTATGAATAGTACTTCTTGGAATGAATAGTACTTCTTGAAACCTAAGTCACACTAATTAAACCACTCAAAAGTATTAATCATAAAATAATTTTAGGTAAAGTTTGAAACCAATCCAAAGTTTTTTGGATAGTTAAAAATGAAAAAGAAGATTTTACGACAATGTCACATGAATAGTGACCTAGTTTTAGCTGAACCATAAAATATTTAATTTTTGCTCAAAAAATTTCGACATTGATACAACCTAATACTTAAAAATTGCAAATATTCTTATGGCACTAGAATCAGAATTTTTAAATATTGAGAAGTATTTTTACTAAAAATTGAGCTAAGTTTACAAGTTAAAATTTATCAAATTTTCTCATTTCTCGAGCTCAAAATTTTAGAGATCCATGTAATATAAATTTACATGATTTTGGGATTTATTAAAAGGTAATTAGAAAATAAAAAAAGGGGAAAATAATGGAAGAAAGAAGGAGAGAGAAATAATTTAACTAAATTGGCACTCATATATAAGTTAAACTCTTCTTATTTTTGGTCAAGGTTGCAATAATGCCATCTCTTCTCCCTTTCCTTCTTCTTTGTGGCTGATGCCACTTTCTATCACTCTTTCCCCATCTTTTCTTCTTCTTCCCTCAAATTACTCCCCCAAATCATGATCCAAGCTATTAGAGCAAATTATCATGACCTCTAGATAGTGTTTGTGGCTTGAGATTCGAAGGAAACCGAGGGACTATGTTGTTTTTCTACTTTAGTGAATAGTAATCAAATTTTAATCAAGTAAGAGTTTTTGCAAACCAATATTTTTCCTACATTCTATGGGTGCCCAAGAGTGTGTTTTTAGGCTCGTTTTTAATTTTTGGATGTATATATGATTTATTATGAATTTTCTAAGTTAAGCATGTTTATATTCGTAGATGAAAATGCAACCCAAGCATCTAAGGGAAAGGAGAAGGTCTAAGTGAGTCCCAAAATTGTATCATGACATATTTTGGTACGTGTGTTCACCTTAATACGTGATTAAATTATTTGTTAGAGCATTAAATGTGATTTATGCATTATGGAACAATGAATGTTATATAATAAATGCGATTTATGATGGAAACTTGCATGGAATGACATGTATGTATGATTTAAAGCATGATATGAGTTTGACATTGATGTGTAATTGTGTGTGCATATGGAGGATATGTATGTATATAGCTTATGGAACATGGAAAATGCATGTTTTACTTGATTTTATAAATATACACATGTTATGGATGGAAATGTGTTAGAAATCATTTATATAGAATATGAAAAATTGATTATTTGAGTATGCTTGAGGAAGGGCCAAAATTGGTCTTTGATATATGTATGAATTTGGTTATGTTTATTGGTTCATAAGCTTATTATAAGCTTAATAGACATTAAGATTATGAGGACATGTTTATGTTGGTTTGAGTGAACTTAAAAATCATGTTTATATGTTGAGTTATTGTGTATATGGTTATGTAAGTATTCTTAAGTTTCCAAATTATGGGTGCAAAGGTAATTCGGGTTTTGCTTATCGAATGATAAGCTTTAATAGTTAAAATGTAGCTTATGGTTCATGTATGCTATTGAGATAATGAACCTGAAATTTATACTATGAGCATGTGTTATTTATGTATTATGAAATATTGATGTTGATCATGTCACTCATATAATAGGCATGGTAATAAGGCTAAAGGCCGGGATATGTTGAGATATGGATAAAAAAATGTATTCTCCTGCTAAAAGAGATAAATAAGTGACTACGATGATATTAACTTAAGATGGTGGAACTAATGAGTTTAATAATGGCCCATACAATTATACAACCTAGATTGGATAGGTTGACCAATCAACTTAGATGCGATAATAGCTACTAGGGTATCTATGAATTTAATTTAACCTGCAGGCAATCTCTGACCTTGAGCCATGATTTTGGACTTTAGGTCCTATGTCATGTGCTTCAGGTCTATATATGATATTTAAGTTTAGATTTTAGACTACAGGTCTTGTGCCTTGGATTTTAAATCTTGATTAATACCTTCGAGTTTTATGTATGATCTACAAATTGATATGGCTATGAGCCATGTCCTGTTATCCAGTGTATGGATTATTGTCTCCTAGGTATGGGCTTATGTTAAACTATAATATTATTTAAAATTGGTGATAATATTAAATTGAGTTGTAAAATGATTTTATTTTTTATTTGGCATAATTATGAGTTTCTACATTCATCTTTAATAGAGTTGTCGATACAAAAGTAAATTATTGCTAATACATGTGACTTTATGAATTTAATTGGTATTATGATGTTGAT
>CANXYI010032098.1:0-12258 GCA_948208565.1 Hura crepitans
TGAATCTATAAAACAGAGGTAGTTTAATAAACAAGGATAGGAAATAGTGGGTTAAAATAGGTAAAGTGGAATTATGAGAATACGGTAAGAACGGAGGAGAGAGAAGAAAATTGATATAGATGAATATTAGAAATGTTGAAATAATAATTGACAGAAAATCTCGAAAGAACCTATAATGGAAGCTAGGAAATTAATTTTGGGAGCAAATACTGAATAAATAAATATGTTTAAAGACTGATGGGTAAAAGAAAAATATATTATAGATGGAATAAAAGAGTATGATATGTGTGCTTGCATGTATGAAATAAAAGGTACATGGTATGTTTGTATAAATTCACCACTGAGTGCATGCTCAGCGTATCGGATTTCTGATGCGTAAGTGTTAAAAGTATGAAAGAGGTGAAGCAGACAACTAGCGGTGTTGACGACGACTGTCCAGGTATACAATAGCATATTTAGACTCTATGGTAAGTAACTAGAGGCACTCATACATAGAGACATGGATAATTGGTAGAAATGAATAGCAATTTTAACATTATGGAAATAGTAAACACATAGAATAAAACATAACAGAATTGGTAATAGTAAACAAAAGCTTAGGCTGATAATTGATTCTAGAATCAGACATGTATGAGCCATATGCTTGATAGACTAAATTCATATCATAGGAACTGTTAAGAAAATTTTCTAATCTATAAAATATTAAATATGGCAAGGGTTAAACGAAAGGCCTTTGGGGAAATTTAGAGATGGGTGATTTCAAGAGAAGTAGCAAGTTTTGCCTGTTTTCATAAAGAACGGGCAGGGGGTGTTTCAGTTATACACTGTTATACCTATTCCAATGACTTCTAATTAATGGTATAACACGGTATAACACTTTTGATAATTGGTATAACACGGTATAATAGGCAGTTATACCCTATTATACCTATTCTAGCGATTTCTGATTAATGGATAATACGATATAATAACCTGTTATACCCTATTATATTAATTTTCAGTCACTTTTGGTTAATTGTATAACACGGTATAGCAGCCCATTATATTCTATTATACCAATTTTTAGCAACTTTTGATCAATGATATAACAAGCTGTTATATCCTGTTATATCAATTTTCAATGATTTATGAAAAATGGTATAATAAGCCGTTATACCCCGTAATAATAATTTTAAGCAACTATACATTACATGACATTTAAACAAACATTTAATTTGCATTAATGTATAATAAGATTTCTTTTTAATGAAATAAAGTATTTAAAGCAATTCAATTCACATGAAAAAAGAAAATCAATCAAAGTATAATTTAGTTAATCGAATTACATTTATTTTCCAATTGATTGACACTACTTTGTAAATTAATTTTATTTGATATGATAAAGTTTATATTTTAGATTTTGAATTTTTTTCAATCTCACTCTACTAAGAGACATTTAGTCAATTATGCATTAAATGCTAGATGAGAACCCAACATAAACAATGATTTGTTAGAGAAAAGTTTTAAAGGAGAAACATTGTAAAGGTAATGAAAAGGAATTGAAAGGAAGAGAAAATGATAATGTATATTTGATAATGAAATAAATTTGAAGTATTATTGAAATTTTTGTATTCTAATTGATGTATTTATGCATATGCTAAAAAAAAAAACTAATGTTACACTTTTATCTTCAAATTCAATTTTTTTTTCTTTTTAAACTTTTAGCTCCTAATTTAAAATAATTTCACGGATCCAAAGATTATAATCCATTTGATTATGTTTTCAATATTTTCTTAAAAAATTACATTTTAAATTTTAATTTTTTTATATATTTTGATAATTTAAATTTATTTTGACTTTTGTACTTTTGGATATATTATGATGTTTAATATTAAATTTATATTTTTAAAATACAATTATTTATAATTAATAATTAAATTTTAAAAAATGTAAATTTAAAAATAAATATTATAATATACATTGAATCAATATTTTACAATTTTATTTATAAAATTTATCATTAAAAAGTATGTATATTTAAAAAGAAAAAAAAAGTCATTATTCACAAACAATTCTGCGTCTATCAAAGTGCATAAACAAACAAATGGTTTGGGTGAGCAAAAATCGAATCGAATCGAAATAATTGATCGAATTGATCGATTTTTTTAATTTAATTTAGTTATTTGATTATTTCGATTTGATTTCGATTTTTATTCTAAGAAAATTTTGATTATTTCGATTTGGTTCAATTTTAAAAGTCAAAAAATGAAAAAATCGAACCGAATATTAATTAAAAATATATTTTTTTATTTATATAATTAAAATTATTTAAATTTTAAGAGTATATATTGAAAAATCAAACAGTAAAATTTCGGTTAACCAAATTTTTATAGATTTATATATAAATTAAAAAATTTTGATTAATCAAATTAATCGAACCAAATTAATCGAATTATTTCAATTCGATTCAATTCAGTTAGTAATTAAATCAATTTAATTTTTTATTAAAATTCTTTTAAAAAATTAATTTTTAATTAAATCAATTCGATTCGATTATTGAATCAAACCGGTTTATGCACAGCCCGTAGCCGTCCGTAACATTACTGTCAGTGACAACAACTACTCCAAAACTACGCGGGAACCGTTTCTCTCTCTCATCGTGCCCTCCTCTCTCTCTCTCTCTCTCTCTACACAACTGAAATTTGTTTGAATTTCTCCACTCTCTCTCTCTATTTATATATACACATGTACGCTTCGTGTTTTCTGTAATGTCGGTTTGGCTCAATCTTGATCCAAATCATCAATAATGGCTTCCACGACGTCGCTTTCTTCTTCCAGAGCTGACAGGCAATCTTGTTCCTTTGGATCTTCTTCTTCTTCTTCCAATTCAAATTCCAATTCTAGTTCCAGAAATGTCAACAATGACGTTAGCAATGGGCAAAATCATCGCTCTCTTCGCTCTAAAGCTCCCGCTTCCCGGCGCTCTGTTACTCCTACTCCTCGTCCTCGCTCTTCTCCCCATGAAGATGATGATGGTATTGCTCTCTCTCTCTCTCTCTCTCTGGAATGAGTACTTGCTTTTTCTTTTTTTCTTTTGGGACTTGTGCAAATCACTGTTTCAGCTTTTGTTATTATTATTATCACTTTTATTTGATACTCTTTCAGTAATGCAAGCGTTGTTTTTTCTTCTGATATGTTAAATAAAATGTTCCAAAAACCAGTATCTTTAAAGAGTCCACGAAACTTATTCAATCCCACATTTGAATTTAAAAATTTTCCACTTCACAAAAAAAAAATTAATTTTGTTGATTTTTAGGATGATAAATGCAGAGATTTCTGTGAATTGAACTAGTTAGGTGTTCAAACATAGGAATCATGAAAAAGGTCCTGTTTTGAAACTTTTTGTTTCTGTGTTGAAATATAAAATGATATTGAGACTTAATCTTTGCTAGCTTATTTTGATCTTAAAGGGATTTTGAATTTTTGAGCTTCTGATACTGATTTAAACAAATCCCAGAATACAGAAAAATGCTGATTGTCTTTTATGTCTCAAGTTGCTTGGCTATGATTTATATGCATCGTTTAATGGTATTCTAAAGGGGGTCTTTGATACTCCTAATGTAAATGATACATGTTTTTATCTTCGCAATATGATTGCAACCTGTCAAATTTTTATTAGAATATCTTTATATGATATCTCGAGTTTGAATTGTTGATTTTCTTTTACGGCCACAGATCCTGGAAGAGTGAGAGTTGCTGTTAGAGTAAGACCAAAAAATGCTGAAGATCTCATTTTGGATGCTGATTTTGCTGATTGTGTAGAGTTGCAGCCGGAGGTGACCTACATTCTTTTTTATTTTTGTCATATTCATTTTTCTTCTATAGTACATTATGCGGTAAAATGTGTGACTGATGATGATGAATTAATTGTTTCAGTTGATTCTGTGCTTATGCATTTTCCTCTAAAATTGTTATCATCATCATACATTAGATATGCAACTGTTTCAAAATATTACCAACCAGAGTTTTTTTGGGTTATTAAAGGTGATATTTCTTTTCATGCAGCTAAGAAGGTTGAAATTGAGGAAAAACAACTGGAGTTCTGAATCTTACAGATTTGATGAAATTTTTACAGAAACTGCCTCTCAAAAACGTGTTTATGAAGCAGTAGCAAAGCCTGTTGTTGAGGTAATGTAATTGAGCATTTCTTGTCTCAAAATCATATTACCAATCCAACGTCTGTTTTAAAAAATATGGCATTTGCACGAAATCATTCCAAATGCATATGTCTTTATATATTTGGTCTGTATTTTAAGAATTAAAATTAACTTAAATTTATACCTGGGATGACATGTCAATGATTTACTGTTGTTACTGGCTTTTGCAGAGTGTATTGGGTGGGTATAATGGGACAATTATGGCTTATGGTCAAACAGGTACAGGAAAAACTTACACAGTTGGCAGATTGGGCAAAAATGATGCATCTGAGCGTGGTATAATGGTCAGAGCCGTCGAGGACATTATTGCTAATACAAATCTTGATTCTGATGTAGTTGAAGTCTCTTATTTGCAGGTATTGAAGTTTTCCTATTGCATTAAGAAATGCTTAATTGTCTCATAAATCCCTATATTATAATAAAGAAATGGTTGAGTTAGTAGAGCTGCAATGTATTTTTGGTGGTTGTGAGTCATGCTCCGATGCTAATAATAATCTTAGTGCAACTTCTCTCTTGTGGAGGCTTCTCTTCTCTGTTATTCACTTTCAGCATTCCTGAAATATCATTACTTGTCTATCAAGAGTAGGCGTCTTTCATTGATGCTTGAAGCAAATGCAGAAAGTTACTTTATGATCAAGTTAGGAATGTATACAGTAGCTATTTATGATTATTATTTTAAAAGGTTATTGACTCTTTCGTCTCACTTGATGTTAATGCTTCAGTTGTATATGGAATCTATACAAGATTTACTTGCTCCAGAAAAGATTAATATCCCTATTAATGAGGACCCAAGGACTGGAGAGGTGTCATTACCTGGTGCTACAATAGTCCGAGTTCGAGATCTTGATTGTTTCTTTCAATTACTGCAAATTGGTGAGGCAAATCGTCATGCAGCTAATACAAAGCAGAATACAGAATCTTCACGTAGTCATGCAATTCTAATGGTGGGATTCTTTTAGGATTTTGATTTTTCGTGGTAAATATGCCATTAAGTTTCTGGAGTGCTGTTTCACAATAATGATAAATCTAAGCTGAAGTATTTGGACCTCTTTGGGTATATAGGTTCATGTACGGAGATCTATCCATCAGAAAGTAGAAGCTAAAATAACTTCTCAAGATAATGAATGTGATTTATTGGGTAGCAATGGCATACCTAGAGTTCGAAAAAGCAAGTTGCTGATTGTGGATCTTGCTGGATCAGAAAGATTGGATAAATCAGGTACGTTGACCTTTTTTTATATGATTCTTTGCCTTGATTTTGCATCCTAAAGATAAAATCTTTCAGCATAGTATATTACTTAGATGAAAATTTAAAATCAATAATGGCTTGCTTGTATAGTTTTTTTTTTAAAGAAATTAAGTAGTTAGTTTCTTGTGGTGCAGGCAGTGAAGGTCAACTTCTCGAGGAGGCTAAGTTTATTAATCTTTCTCTTACTTCGCTTGGTAAATGTATAAATGCATTGGCTGAAAACAGTCCACATATACCCACAAGGGATTCTAAGCTGACCAGGTTGCTGCGTGATTCATTTGGAGGTCAATCTTTGTAATCCTTTCATTTTTCTTGTATATTCTCCCTTTTTTTTCCCCTCTTTTGGCTTTTCAATATCCAGTATGATTTAAGGAATTGCTGAAGCACTTTCTGATTCTTAGAATTGTTGAAGCAACGTCCTATAATAGCAATTACATCTTTTTTGCCATGATTTGCTGACATTGTTTATTCTGTTCTTTTGTCTCTCCTGGGTTAAACTATTTATACATTTAGCTCAAATAGATGAGTAGGATGCCTAGACTTCTTTTCCAGTTTGCTAATATATTTTAAAAATTTAATTTATATTCTTCCTTGCTGCTAGACATACTGATTTTTTCTTCTGTTATATGACGTTTTTGAATTAATTTAGTAATATTTCCTGCCTTTTTAAAGTGCTGCACATTTATCCTTATATCTTCCTTAGCTTTCTCATGGAAGTCACCTTTACTTTCTATTACGTAGGTTCCACGAGGACTTCACTTGTAATAACAATTGGATCATCATTGCGGCATCATGCAGAGACAACTAGCACGATTATGTTTGGGCAACGGGTGAGTCATAAGGAGATTTTCTGTCAAATACTTAGGGGTTCTCCTCCAGTAGTAATGGCAAATCCAAGTTATGTATCATTTAAATATTCCCGATACTCAACTGCTGTGATGTTGGTTCCTAAACAATGATGATGCAAGCACATGATAATGTATGTCTGAATTTGTGTGCTATTGTCCTTCAAGTCAATCTGCCAACTGGTTCATGATTCATGTGCAAGTTACGGATTTTTTATGGTAATGCAGTAAAATTAGCATGATTGTACATATTTTATTGTTGATCAAAGCTTGCTGGTTTTTCCCCTTCTGAAATTAAAATAAATGTGTGTGATGCTATTTAAATGGTGTAGAAGAAGATTAGTAGTCCCTTTTGTTTGTTGAAATTTATTGAAGAAGTTGTTGTGTAGTGCATAAACTCAAGTGGAAAGCGCAATCTCAATAGTTGGCCTAGTTGGCCAGTAAGTGTGCCTGTCATGTCCATGCGTAATATATTTGGGGCAAGGGCATAAGGTGAAGGTTCTTAAAAACTAGCCTGCTATAGCACCTGAACAAAATATCCGAGGAGCCACCCAACAGTGCTAATCATGGTCAGATGGAGCACAATATGATTTGTTTTCAGTCTCTTTCATATGCAGTTGTTTACAAATTTTAAGAATTTCGATTAGGATGTTTCAAGGTTAAATAGGACTAAAATCTCTTTGGCAATTCTGATATTTCTTTTATTCGTTTTATTATTTATTTTAGTCTCTTTATTTATTTAGTTCTCAAATATGGGCTTAATTTGAATGTTCTTTTCTGCTTCATGTTAATTTTTCTGTCGGGCTTCTTTGAATTGAATGCATAGATGCTACTTATATTTTGTGAGTCCACTTGTAAATAGTGAAAAAAAGGCTCTCATGCAGACAGCACAGAAATAAATAAGCCCGATAATACCATATTCTTTTGCAGGCGATGAAAATCGTAAATATGGTAAAGCTCAAAGAAGAATTTGACTATGAAAGTTTATGTCGGAAGCTTGAAACCCAAGTGGATCATCTTACAGAAGAAATAGAGAAGGAAAGAAAATTGAGGGAGAATGAAAAATGTGAATTGGCAAAAAAGCTTAAAGAATGTCAAGATTCTTTTGCTGAAACAAAAAATAATCTAGCTGCAAGGTCAGAGGTAGTTGACCATTTTGCTTACTTACATATTGACTTTTGCTTTGTCCAAATTTTCACTTTAGTACTGCTCTACTGTGCCAATTTTAATATACTTACTTTTGCTCTTGGCTTCAGTTTCTTGAGAAGGAAAATTCTCGATTAGAGCTGGAGATAAATAACTTGTTGAATGAATTGGGTCGTCAAAAAAATGAAAATGGTATTATGCGTGAGAAAATTGAACTGCTGGAAATGAGGTTAAAGGATAGCCAGGTACCTCCGCCTTATGGTAGAGTTAAAGCTTACTTGCTTGCTTTGTTTGTTTGTTTACTTGTTAGTTTATAGGAAGATGTACAAATTAATTGGATGTCTATTCATTTAATGTGATTTTACCGTCTGTTTTCAGCATAAAATCAGGCTTTTTTTTTGCGATGCTGATAAAATCATACTTGCACCTAACCTATTTATTTGTCGGCAAAATGATTTGGCAACATGAGTGCTTATGCTATGCTTTTGGTTGTTAACAGCAACGGCAGGTGGAAAATTTTACCTATCAGAAAGTACTTGCTGATACCACTCAGATGTATGAAAAGAAATTATCTGATTTAAGTAGACAGCTAGAAGATGAGCGCTACTGTTGCAAAAAAACAGAGGAAGAGTTAAATTTGATGAAAAAGCTCTTGACTGATGGCCAGGAATCAATCAGGGTTAGTAATTATATACTGTGATTCTTTTCATCACCTGTATGAGTGATGGTCATGGAGATTTTTCAGTTGCATGCACATTTACTTATGGGGCATAAATGTGGCTTTGTTAGGCATATTGAATTTCCAAATCATAACTATGAAAAACGCATTTATTATGTTGTCTTAAAGATTCTTCCTCTTCCTGACACACATACATGTTCATTTCCAGTGTTTGAGAAAATTTCATCTTGCCTTCAGCATTTTTTGCATGATTTTAAGCTTGATGGTCTTCTCTGTCATCAGCAACATGAGGTGGAAAATTCTACATATCAGAAAGCACTTGCAGACACCACTCAGATGTATGAGCAGAAATTGGCTGAGTTAAATAAGCAGCTAGAAGATGAGCATGTATGTAGTGCAGGACTTGAGGAAAAATTAAATATGAAAGAGAAACTGCAGAGTGATAGTCAAAAGTCAATTCAGGTAGGAATTTCATGCTCTTTTACTTATCTCCATCTTAAATTGAATGGCTTATGGTTTATCATTTCTGAGACTTTTGCGTTTGGGGTTATTTTTTTGTGCATATTATATATTGAAATAGAAATTAGCAAAGGTATAAATTATTCGTTTGATTTCAATTTTTTCATCTACAGTCTATGAAGCCATTTCTAATTAATTTTGATATATTTTATTTTTTCATCAAGTTTTATCAAGTGAGAATGAACATTGAGGTCAATGTCTGTTTTTACTAGCAGAACAAGGTAGCAGATTCTATGCATCAGAGAGCACTTGCTGAAACTACACAGTTATATGAGAAGAAAATATTAGAGCTACAAAAGCAATTAGCAGATGAGCACGCCCGTTGTGAAGTCGTACAAGAACAGCTAGATCAGGCAAAGAGGCTTATTAGTGATGGACAGGACTCAATTCAGGTTTACTTCATTAAGATTGATTCCCATAATTGCCACCTGTTCTAAAAACCATGATAACATTTTTTTTTTCTGAGTTTCTTTGCTTTTTTTTTTTTTTTAACTGTTTGAGCAGCTGCTCATTTACACATTGAATGAGTTCTTAATTCATGTGGGAGCTTGAGCTTGTTTAATTTTTCTTTTTGGTTTTGATCCTTTCTTAATTGCTTAAACTTAATTGTGGCATCACAATTTGATTCTCTCAAAAACGTTCAACTAATATGTTCTCTCGAACATTACAAAGAATTTTAGAATTATGACATGTCTTCTGGTTTTGTACTTCCTGTTGAAGAAGACAGGATTTGTCAATTGCGTGTTTCAAATATCTTTGGTCTGTTTTTTTCAATGGTTTTAAGTTTGATGAGAAGAATCTTGATAAAGAGGTTTGTGCAATCTCTGAATTAATGAGGTTGAAGTGGTTTTCTCAACCAAAATTTGAATCACAATTTTTCAGTTGTTTCTATCACCTATGCCGTAGGCAACTTTATCTTTTGTTCAGTTGAAGGTCGACATTGTTCAAGCTTCTCAGCACTGCTTTGTTAGAAGCACTGGCGTGTCAATGTGGATTCATCTACTGATTATCATTTCTAGATTATTGTGCATGTTATGTTAATTAGAGCTTCCCTGCTAGGCAATTTACAGCAATTCCAAAATTCAAAACCTCGCGTCATTTTTTACGTACAAATAAGCATTCTTTATTGCATATTCAATGTCTCTTTTCAACATCTCCTGTGGCAGCTAATCCCTCATGATATTGGCATTATTCTATTTATATGTAAACCATGTGCTTAATGAACCATTAGTAATGTCATATAATGTAGGATCTGGAAGAGATTGAAGAGCTAAGAGATGGAATGCAAGCTATGTATCAGCTACATGAGAGTGCTCAAACTGAACTCCAATCCTTGAAGTCAGACAACAAAATTCTTGTACAAGAGAAGGTATGATAGGACCATTAGGCATGGTGAGTTCCATTGTGTAGTCCTTGTGTTCTGTTAATCTCTTGGATGGTGCTGACACTTGACATGTACAAACTTGATATAAAGGAAATATTAAAGGAAGAACTCTCCGATCTTCAGCGAAGACTTTTAGCTGAAGAGATGCAGCGGAAGAATGTTGAACATGAGCTGACCAAAATAAAGAAGGTTGCTAGTGAAAATGACAATGACTTTGAGGTTAGTTCCACCATGCATTTTCTGATCCTTTTTATATTTATTTTCATAATTATCTGACATTATGCTGGATTCAGGGTAAGAAATCTTACTCAAGTAAATCAGACAAGTCATTGAGGGAGACAATGTCTAGTCAAAGAGTTACGATTGCTAAAATTTGTGAAGAAGGTAAGATTCATATATATATATATATTCTCTTTAGATTTGACTTGCAGAAACATCCTGACTTCAAAAATTGATGGTTTTCAAAAATTCAGTTGGACTACAAAAGATACTACAGTTAATTGCATCTGAAGATTCCAATGTCCAAATCCATGCAGTAAAAGTGATTGCCAATCTTGCTGCTGAAGGTGTGCTATTTTTCGTTTACTAATACCGTAGTTTTTCTTTCACTTTGTAGTACTGTATACCAAATCTTTGGTTTATCTGGATAATTCTTCATATTGAAGCAGTGCATGTTTGTTCCTTAATCCCCAGCATCACTCTCTTTTCTCCTATTGCTGCATTCTTCTGATTCTGCAGAAACTTCTGTGGTTGCCTTGCTTTGCCCTAGTTTTTATCCTTCTGTTGCTTGGTATAAGGATTTGTGTTTGCTTCTTATGGAATTCTCTGAAATGGATCAGGACATTGTTCTTCAAATTTCTGTGCGAAAGAAAATAGTATGGTTGGATTTCACCATTAGAGAATGATTAGGGAAAAAAGGAGGCTACACTTATCTTATGTAGTCTTTGCTGATGTTGTGCTTCTTAACTTCCTTCTAAGTTGCGTTAAAGTTTGTATTCAAGACATTCAACCAAGTGATGGAACAAATCTATTGGTCCAAAAGTCCAAATTTAATTTGAGATTTTGGTTTGTTTCCAATTTGCAAGCTGTGAATTATGTTGGATATCCTAGTGATGAACGTTGGTGAAATTTTAGAATTACCCATTGAAATTGATCTTAATTTTGTAGTTAAATTAATACCCTTACCAGAATAAAAATAAAAAGGTGTTACCAACTCTTAATCTATAGTTAGCTCTTAATTTGGTCTGCTGGACTCAAGAGATGACCTATTAATGGAATGAATCTTGATTGTAGATGGATCTATAGTTAGATGGCCCCTTAGTTTTTCTTAATGCACTTGATGCACCCAAATAATCCTTAAAGAGATAGAAGGGCTCGAGCTTTCTTCCGTACAGAATTCTCTACTTCAAGATCATGCTATGTGTCATTTCATCAACTCCTCATATCATCACGTTTCCCTGTTAATGCTCTTTCGTTAGGTACACAATTACTAATTGTTTTTGTGGGTGTAATTTCAGATATTAATCAAGAGAGGATTGTGGAGGAAGGAGGCTTAGATGCATTGCTTATGCTGTTGAAATCATCAGAAAATGCAACTATACTTCGAGTGGCTTCTGGGGCAATTGCTAATCTGGCAATGAATGGTAATCATGTATCTTTTATTTTTGTGGTAAATGATATAATAGAAATCTTGATTTAGTTATTGTGCATATGTATTCTGTTTCTAAGGTCTTAAACCTGGCCTGATTCAACTGAGGTACCTAAATACAATGACAAGCATGTATACATTCATACGAAATGCGTATGTATATGTAGATACCTGTGTGTTTTTGTGTGTGTATAATATGTATACACAAACACACACACACACACACACAGAAAGAGTAAGTTATAAGTAAATTGCTAAATAAAAAGTTTGACATAGTAAAATTCTCATTTGGCAAATAAATTAAAATTCTAAATGTAGATTTTTTGAAAAAGAATTTCTGGTATTTCTGTGTGTTTTTACATCTCATGTATATGACTATTTATACAGAAAATCTAAACCTAATTAGGATAGAATTAATCATAGCCTAATTAGGATAAGATAAGAATTACAACTAAAGGATAGGAATTACAGAATAGCTATCCAAATCTAACTTAGTCAACACTCCCCCTCAAGTTGGTGCAAAAATGTCGCACATGCCCAACTTGCAAACTAGTGTATGAAAGGTTCGTTTGTTGAGACCTTTTGTGAACAC
>CANXYI010032168.1:0-10786 GCA_948208565.1 Hura crepitans
AATTTAATTTGATTTAATGGTTATTTTGTTATTTTAAAATTTTATTATTAATGGTAAATAGTTTAAAATTAATGTTTATAAGTTAATATTTAATGATAAATAGATTTTTAAATATATTTTTACTTTTTTATATATTATCAAGCACATTATATTTCAAATCTTTTATCCGGTCCAGTTTTTAAAACACTGCTAATAACACAATCTTGCCTTCTTTTAGTAAGAAATCAAAAATTCCACTAGCCTTGATTGAATTGAAAGAGCGTTCCTTATCAATATAAATACCTTAGCCCTTCTTTTTACGCCAAAAAATCCTAGTTTTGTGGATAGTACTTTCCAAATCAGGAATAGTATTTCCCGAGAAATTGGGTTTCATTGAGGTGATCGAGAGGGTGTACTAGTCATAAGACAATGATGGGTGAAGTAGAGATGAAAATAAAGTTATTCAAAGTAACAATTAAACCAATAAAAATTTTCACATCAAAATCTAGTGAATAATGCATTCAGTTTAAGTTGAGTAATAAAATGTTCTAGATGTGCTCGAAATGAACCAAAAATAACATGACTTGAAGGTCAAAAACCCAAATAGTCTAATGGTGTTGAAATCAGAATTTTTTGACATCGATAAGTATTTTATTTGAATTTATTAAAAATGTGATTAATCAATTAACCTAGTTTCTATTAGTTTTTAGGCATGAAAGTTTAAGGGTTTCTAAATGGGGAAATTATGGAATTTTTGGAAACCAAGGGAGGAATTTTTTGAGACCTCAAAAATTAAAATCACATTTTCAAAGCTTAAAAATTAAATAGGATTAATTGTAGCCATTGGATCACCATGTAGCTCGAACGTGGCCATCGGTGGTCTTAATATAAAAGGTGTGAGAGTATGTGTGTGTAACATATGATCAAAAGACCCATCATCTTCCTCCTCCACCCCAAGATGATGCCATTCCCTATTGTATCTCTCCTCTTTCTTTATTTCACCATTTCTCTACCAAAAGTTTCAAGTTATATATGAAAATTGATCCTCTCTACATGTAGCTCTAATCCAGCGTTAATTTTGCAAGAAGGTGCTCTAGGGAAAAAAAGAGGTTTATGTATTTAGGGTTTCTAACCCCTAAATTAAGGTAAACTCAAATTGAAACCCTAACATTTTTCTAGGTAATTAGAGATGCCTAATTTAATGATTCTAGTGTTGTTTTCAAGTTTGGTGTAGTGTATATTTTTCTATGAAATTTTCAAATATAATTTCTATTATGGAATTTAGAGAAATTGGAGGAAAGTGAAGACAAAGTAAAAGAGAAGCTATGAGGTGTATTTTGGGATGCCAAATAATCACTTTGTAAACGTATTTAATAAAATATGTGTGCGTATACGTGTGTTGTGCATTTTTAAGAATATGTTCATTCTCTCACTTTGTTAATTTAGTGGTTTGGATAACCTTAAAATGGCAAACATGACACGTTAAGGTTTATGAGGTGCTAAATTAATGGAATGAATGAAAAATGGGTTAAAAATAAATTAAATGATGAAAATGGTAGGTTCACAAGGGGTATAATGGTAATTAACATAATTATGGATGAAATCAATGTAATTGGAGTGTATTAAGATTAATAATAATGATATATTATGGTTTAGAGGTAAGGAATAAGGAAGGTTAATGATATTGTAAATGGTATGTGTAAGGCATGTGTGCGGTTGCACATATGTATGTTGTATATTAATATGATATGATATGACATTTCTATGTAGGTGTAGCCATTGAGAGGTCTATTAGAACCACTATGCATATTCCTATGTAGGTGCAACCTATAACGACCTAAAAATTTCGATTTTTATGAATAATACTTTCCTAGGATGAATAGTATTCTCAAGACCTAGGATGCACTGAAGTTAATGGATAAAAGTATTAGTCATAAAATAATTTTGGGCAAAGTTTGAAATCAATTAGAAGTTGTTTGATTGGTTAAAAATGCTAAAAAAGTATTTATGATAGTGTCTTATGAATAGTGACCATAGCAAAGTTAAACTGTAAATTATTTTGAAAGTTGCTCAGAAAATTTCAAAACTTATATGACCTGATACTTAAAATTTCCAACAAGTTTAATGGCACTAAAATTAAAATTTTTAGAGGTTAGGAAATATTTTATTTGAATATCAGGACACATAAAATTGATATTTTAATTTGGGTTCTTTCATTTTTCAAGCTCTAATTTTTAGAGTATGTGGGGTCATAATTAATTTAATTTTTAGTGGCTAAATAAGATTAAAGGGTATTAAGAATGGGGGAGAAAAAAAATTGAAGAATGCATTAAAAAGTTATTTTTCTAAAACTATATATATGGTCAAAATTCACTAATTTTGGTCAAACCCATAAAAGTCACTCCTCCCTCTCCCTTCTCTCTTCACTATCGGCTGTCCAAGGAGAATTCTCTCCAATTTTAACCTTTTCCTCCTCCTTTAAGATACCAATTCCCATATCTAACTAAATATACAACATTTCCATAGCACCTAGACACATAATTAAGTGATATACCAAAGGAAATCTCTAAAAATCGGATTGGGTGAATAATGCCATTTTACGATTGGGTAAGAATTTTTGCAAATCCATATATTTTTCCTTAATTTTTAGGTGCCAAAGAGTAAGAAAATATGGTCATTTGTAATTTTTTGATATCATATAAATTTATACAAATTTTTCTAAATTAAGTCTATAATGGGTAGTTATCGAATCAAAGAGGATTCGTGATAAGGGCATAATGAAAGTTTAGCTAGGCCTCATTGAGTGTTTTGAACACACTAGATATGTTTAATCAACCTAATTATTATGTTTATGGCATGCTTTAATGTATACATAATATATGTAAATATGTGTATAAATGAATAATTATTATGTAAATGGAAAAATTAACTTTTATACGGTGATTATAGGATAAAATAGGTTATGAGTGTATATTGTATAATGAAAGAATTAGTGTTATATGTGTGGGTGCATGGATGGCAGAATGGCCTTTGATGAAAGAATGTATGTGTATTGTGATGTATATGTGTAAATTATCAAGTAATAGCATTAAATGATGGATTGTGAATTATAAATTATGAGATGAAATTGATTAACAAGATATTGTATCAAACAAACATATAAGTGTGTGGATGTGACTTGTGGCTGAATGGCCATTTGGATAGTTATAGAGTTATGGGTCATGTATTGTACATAAATAAGCATGATTGATAACCTATGAATGTTTATAAATATATGAACAATGAGATGGTGTAATAAGTATTATATTTTCATGTATGAGTTGACAAAGTTGTATACATAGTCTATATGCATGTAATGCATGATTTTGAGTATCACATGAGTTATATGTGAGTATGAAATTATTGCCAGTAAGAGAGAAAGTGAATGTGTGGTGAAAATATGACTTGGTATTTTACATAGAATGTAAGTGTGTGAATAATGTTAGTGGCTGAAATGGCCTACTTGCTTTTAGTGAATGAATATGCTTAAAAAGGAACATGGAATTGATAACATTTTCTAACCAGTGAGAAATGATTATTTTGATACTAAAATATGCATGAAAGTATAATATGGAAATACAAAACACTTATACATAATTAAGGCACGTGACTTTATACTTAAATGCCAAAATATGTGAAACGAAATAATATTCCCAGTCATGTTAAATTGATATGATATTCAAATCAAATTAAATTATTTAAGTTTAAATTATGATGATGAAATTATTGAAAAAAAAAGAGCCCGTATGAGTAACAACATAGAGATGGATAGGTTAATCGATCAACTAGAGATAGATAATAGCTGCTAGGCACTTCGGTGCTTGATGTTGGTTACGGGTCTACTCATAGTCTAACCCAAAACCTATATTTGATGATCTTAGTTTTCTATGTGGGTGCAGTCACCATTTAGGTCTTATAGGGCCACTACACGGGTCTATACTAGTGTAACAACCGTTCAGGTCCAAAATGCAGACCACTGCATATGTAAATTCCATTATCTATAGGTTTTATGTTCTCATTAATATAAGAGGCATTATAAAAATAATCTTACACATTTAATTAAAGTACAATTGATCTTTTTACACACACTAAGCAAATTAAATCATGTGAATGATTAATATGTTTGATAATATAATAATTGTATTATTTATACCTATTGTAACACCTCAAAATGCCAACAATTATGAATAGTACTTTCTTAGGATGAATAGTGTTCCCAAGACCTAGGATGCATTGAAGCCACCTAATGAAAGTGTTAATCATAAAATAATTTTAGGTAAAGTATGAGATCAATCAAAAGTCATTTGAGTGGTTAAAAATGCTAAGAAAGTTTTTACAACAGTGTCTTGGGAATAGTGATCAAGGCAAAGCTGAACCGTAAATTATTTTCAAAGTTATCCATAAAATTTTGAAACTTATACGACCTGATACTTAAAAATTTTAATGAGCCTAATGGCATTGAAATTATAATTTTTAAAAATCAAAAAATAATTTTTTTAATATCAGGTAATGTTAAAAATAGCATATTTAATCGATTTTCCATATTTTTTAAGCTTTAAAATTTTTAAAAGAGTATGGGGCATGATAAAAGTGAATTTTTAAATAAAAATGGCAATTAATTAGTTTTAGAGAGAGAAGGAAAAATGGGGAAAAAGGGAGGAGAAAATACATAATTTTTGAAAAATATAAATAGTCAAATTCTATTAAAAAAGTCAACATTTCTCAAATTTCTCCCTCTCTCCTCCCACCTCAAGGAAGCTAACGGCTTCTCTTCTTTCCCTCTACCATTTTTCTTCTCTTCCTCCTCCATTAAATCCCAATCTCCTCCACTCAATCACTTTAAGGAGCCTCCACACCTCTAAACATCCTTGGGAACTGAAATATTCGAAGGAAAATACCCAGATTTCCTAGTTTTTCAATCCTATGAATAGTGACACACTTTGGTTCGAGTGATATTTTTTGACTTTGATTATTTTTTCTAGGTTTTAAGGATTCTTAAAAGAGGTTTTATGATTTTAGATTTATTTTTAAAGCATCGGTTGATTTATTATGGATTTTCAAAATTTTTTCTGTTTATGTTAAAGGTTTTCGAACAAAACTGAGATAAGGGCAAAGCGAAGGCATAGGTGGGTTTTGGGGTTCCTCATTAATCACTTTGGTATGTGTAATCAATATAGAATGTGTGATTTCGATCATAAATATTGAATTTCCATAATGTGCCTATTATGTCATAAATGCCCATAATTGTGTAATGCAATGAATTTGATGCATTTAGTGGGTTATATAACTTGTATAATGTATGTCCATGTGTTTGAAATGATGAGAATTGATTTTGATTAAGTGAATGTGTGAAATGTGCTTAAAGTATCTTATTATGCCTAATATAGAGAAATAATGAGGTAAAATGGCTAAGTGAAGTATTTAAGCCTAATTAAGTATAAATTGGAGTATGTTGATATATTTGTCATATTTGTGAGTAAATGGAAGTAAGAGAATGCTTTAGAAATGTCAAATGCTCAAATTGAGCTTTGTTAGTCAAATGGGCATAATATGGAAAATACCCTTAAATTGTGAACATATGGTCTCCACTTAAGTTTTTAGGCATGTCTAAAGTGCCTTACATTATTTATATTAGTTGAAGTTCATTTGAGACAATTTAAGGTATGTTGGCCGAATGAAATATAGTGCCTTATATAAGTGTGGTTATTTTACTTAAATTACTTTAATAAGCACATAAATGTGCTATGTATGTGTGTATCATAGGGAAATGATAGATTGATACATGTCATTAAGTTTAAATCATAAACCATGATGAAATGAAGGCATTTTAGGTGTTAGATGAGGTTAATTTTTTTTAAGGACTTGCATTGTGGATGACCGAATGGCTTGAAATACAAACCTTATATGTATATGTGTGTTGTATGTTGGTATGAGTCATATAATGAATAAGGATGTCGTTGCCTAGTGGCTGAATGGCATGAGGCTTGTAAGTCTTATGAAATGAACACAATTAGGTGTAATGTAAAGGTTGAAATTAAACCTAATTAGAGTGTTGGTTGAAGGGCATTATGAGAGTGAATATGCAATGATATACATGATTTGTGACAAAGTGTGTGTATATATGTTTTCTTCATTGTTATTGATTATACACATGAATGATAACATATAAGTAATGAAGTTTTGGACTAAGTTATATTCTAAAATTGAGATAAGCTTAAAAGTGTTTTAACACTAAAGTATGCAATATTAAGAGTACAATTGATAAACAATGTGGCATAAAGTGTCTTGAATGAACATATGGCCTCCAATGAATGTATGCATGCATAACACATGTTAAAAATCCATAAATGAGATGGAAATAATGTTTGGTAGTGCATATAGCACAAATATGGCATAATTGAATATTAACACAAGTATGATTGCTAAAATGACATTTTTAATGAAATAATCAGTTTTAGTCATTCAATGGCTAAAACAAGTAAGTTAAAAGCTATTTAAGCTTACTTAATGATATGAAACAAATATTTAAAGGTTTTAGCCCATGAGTTGCAACAACCTAGGAATGGATAGGTTGACCACTTAGCTAGGGGATATAATAGTTGCTAGGGCACTTTCATGCCTAGAAGATGATCCAAAGGCTCACTTTTAGTCTTACCCATGGATGTATATTAAGGTCTCCAGACCTATATTGGTGCAGCCACTGTAAGGTTCTGTAATGGGCCACTGCACAATTTTTATGTGGGTGTAACCACCGAAAGGTTCCGTAAGGGCCACTATACAACTTTATATTAGTGTAGCAGTCAAAAGGTCTAAAATGTGGGCCATTACACACTTCTTCATCCCATTATCCATAGGTTTGAGGTTGTCTAAGATGGGCTTAAATTTTCTAAGGCAAATAATTAAATCAACCTATAATGTATGTTATGATGGCTAATATGATGGTTAGTGTATATATGAATTGATAATGGATCAATTTGATGATTGGTTGATTTTAAATGCTTATTTACTCTATATGTGTGATATGGATGCCTATATTTATGATGTATGCCTTTTGGTCATGAACTTGGTATATCACCATTTGCATGAGCATTATGAATGACGTGGTCTATTTATGTATGAAAGTGAATTGTGTATGCATATGGTATGTTAAAATGCTTATTAGCACATGTTATTTCAATTACACCACTAAGCATTAGCTTAGCGTTTTATTTGTTTATAATGCATTAGTAAGAAGACTTTTTGATAGGCAAGCCTCGAGACATAAAATATTATCAAGAGAAAGCCTTTCTTTTGGTAAAGATTGTAATGTAAATAATATGTGATGTATAGGTAGCACTCATATTTGTAATGTAAGGGAATGGGCCTAAATTGTATTGAAAGGTTTTATTTTGGATTTCAAAGTTTGTAAACCTTTATAAATGGTGTAATTGTGTGTTGTGTTGTATGATATCTCTTCTTGAGGTTATATCTTGTGATTGTGTTGTGTGTTATTAGAGTGATCAGAGGATCACATTAAATAATCAAAGTGTGAAAAATGAGTATATAAGTGTATTTTCTTATGTAGGTTACTATTCTAAAATTTGGAATAGTGCTTAGTCAACCATTATGCTGCCAAAATTTTGGCATGAGGATTCCCAATTTCTAAATAAGTAACACTATTTTAAAAAGCTTTTTGAAAACCCATATTTTCACACATCATGTCTTTCATGAGAATGTTTTATAACATGAAAAAAGGATAATGAGTTTGGATATCTTGATATGCATGCACACCTTAGTCGAGCTTGATGACCGATCGGTGTCTGGACCGGGTAAGGGGTGTCACACCCATGGATAATATGTATATGTGACATTAAGTGTTTGTGTATCATGATACTAACTAAGCATGTTAATTTCTTCATATAAAATGGTACACATATATGGCATGAATTATGTTATATTTGTGATTGATGCTAATATACATTATTAGAATGGATATGCAAATATGACTACATACAATAGTTATTTTGATTACACCACTAAGCAATTCACTTAGCGCATCATTTTGTTTGTGATGTATAGGTAAAGAGAACAATTAAGCCCAAGCCTCGAGACATCTAGACAAGCTAGAGAAGAATATTTCTTTTGGTATATTTTGTTAATGTAATTAGTTATGAAATGTATAGACAATAATAAATGCACTCTTATTTGGATGTAATTAGTCTTAGGCCCAAGCCATAGCGTGTCATATTTTGTAAATTGTAAATGGATCTGTAACTATATTTTAAAATGCTTTTAAATTGATGTATGCATGACTGACATCTCTTTTTAAGATTAAGACCGTGTATTGTGGTTAATGATATTTGGAGTGATTAAAAGGATCGCAGAGTTGTGAAATGAATGAGAAATATTATAGAAGTGTTTTTCCTAATTACAGGTTACTATTTAAAAATTTTGGATAGTGCTCGATACACATTGTGATCTCGATATGTCATGCTAGTGTAGCAACTATGAGGTCTGATAGGGCCACTACACACTTTCATGCTAGTGCAAGAGCTATGAGGTCTAACATGTGGGCCACTACACATTGTGATCTCGATATCCAGTATTGGGATTAGTGTATGTCAAATATGGGCTAACAAATGGTAAAGAACAATGTGTAAAAAATGAATAATAAATTGAAAGTTAATTAAAGAGACAAGTGTGATAAATATTGAATAACATAACATATTAAGCATCTAATTAAATAGGCTTAATGGTCTAAATGCATACCTTATAACATGTGTTTGTGCAACATGGTATGCTACATATGATTGTTTATGCAATTGTAAACATGTTTTATTGAATACACCACTAAGCTTATCGTATTGTGTTTCCAATATATAGGTTGTAAATAATCAGCATCAGCCTAACCTGAAAGTAATAGTATAGAAGAGTCATCTTCAACCCTTTTGGTATACCTTTGTACTATAGTGTGATGTATATAAAAGTATATGCCACTTTTGTGTAAATAGGTAGGAGTTAGTTCGCCTCATGTATATATTTTACTTAAATTCAGCTTGGATATGTAAATTAATATGATAGATGTCATATCATTATGACATGTGTGCATGTGGACATGACTATGTGTGTTGATTGTGTGATTGTTATGATTTATATGGTAGTTTGATTATGAGAATGTTAACTGAGATAGGTCGTGAGAACTTATGACACCCTTACCCGATCCGGCTGATCGATCACTAAACTTGAATAAGTTATACACATATTTCCATGTTATCCGAACTCTTATCATTTTAACCTATTTAAAACAATCTTAATCAAAACATTCACCTTATAAAAATATGGGTTTACAAAATTTTTTCAAAAACTAGTTACTATTTATATTTGGAAAATACTTGTGTCAAAAATCTAGCAGCATAACGGCTATACTAGGACACTTTCCCAAATATGAATAGTAACTTGCATAATAAAAAACACTTCTATAACCTTTTTCTCAAAACCCTTAACTTCTGTGATCCTTTTAATCGCCCTAAATCCATCAATCAACTCAGCATTATAAGGTATGCAACATTTTTTTCTCAATATACATTAAACATCAATTTTAAAATATCATAGAACTTTGAAATCCAAAAATTTATAATTCAACTATTTTAGGCCCCCCCATAATTACATCCATACGGGTGCTAACTAACTATACATCACAAAATTTAGATATAAAAATATACTGAAAGTGCCAAAAGAATCCCTCTCTTAGAAACTTGACAATCCGAGGCTTGTTTCTTAAATTGTCACTTTACCTATGCATCGCAAAAATAGATGATGTGCTAAGTAATAGCTTAGTGATGTAATCTATATAACTTGCATAAATATGTCAATTAACATCATTCATTAATATAAGAAATATAAACGTTCACAATCTCAGATGTTATGGAACATTAATCATAATACGTATAAATGCACAATTATGACATAAGGCATTTACACACGGCATACTAAAAATCATTCATAAATAAATTATGCCATATGTCATATAAATATATTAATTATTTATTATAGTATATTTATTAAAGCCCATACTCAAGAAATAATAACTCTATGGATAACGAAGTATCAGTGGACCACCTAGGGCCTCGAAACCATATAAGCCCCGCATGCATTAGACTCGAAGGTCAAAAAATTATATCATAAACACATATCAAACCTAAAGGTCAAAAATAAGATCCAAAGATCAACGCATCAAACACGTAGGTCAGGACATAAAAAAATAACCCGAAGGTTCACATATCATAACCTGAAGGCTATGAAGGTACTGAAGTACCCTAGTAGCTGCTATAACTCTTAGCTGACCTGTAACACCCTAAAATCTCAAGATTTCAGTAATAGTGGTTCTTTAAGATGTGTGTTGGGTTTTCCAAAATACAGAGAACTTCTAATCAGATTAAAGATATATATGTGTGTGTGTAGGAGATCCATGGTCTTTTAAAAATTGAATTAAGACTTTAATGTTAATGATTGGATTAAAGATTAATAGATGAGGATTTTATGGCAAGTCAAATGTCTTCGTGCTTAACCGATAATGTTGCATTGGTGTTTAGAGCTCGAGAGTTTCATTACCTAATATTAAATATTCAAAATGGATTTATTCGTTTTGAATGAGAATTTTTATGGGTTATGAACAAGTTATAAAAGTTTAAGAGAATGGAATAATAATAATAATAATAATAATAATAATAATAATAATAATAATAATAATAATAATTATAATAATAATAATAGTAGTAGTAGTAGTAGT
>CANXYI010032171.1:0-12716 GCA_948208565.1 Hura crepitans
ATATTATGGCATATACACATTTAATTGGTGATGAAGTAGTTTATGGCCTATTTATGCAAAGCTATGCAAAAGGCCTAAAAATGAGTTAGATCAACATTATGATTTATATAAGGTTATGAGCATGCAATGAAACATGAGTAAACTAGTATACTCATGAAATTGATGATCTAAATATAAAATCATGATAATAACAAAAATAAGGCATTATGGAAGTTAAAAGCTATTTTGTAAGGTGAAACTAAACTAAAATGGTAATAGCCCTATACAATTAAACAACATAGATTAGATTGGTTAACCGATCAACTAGGGTGTTTAACAGTTGTTAGGGCACCCATAGGTATCTAATTTAGTCTCAACCACTATTTGGCATTTGCATAGTCTATATTTTGTGTGAGGGCACTTCTATGACCTTTGGGTCTAGTTATAACCTTCGAGTCTAGTTATGACCTTTGGGTCCACTCATAACCTTTGGGTCTAGTTATATCCTTCAGCTCTAGTTAAGACCTACAGTTGCGACCCATTTAGTCCTACTATCTAGTTTTTGATAGTTGTCTATTTAGTAAGGGCAATAAATGGTGAAATAAAGTTAATGAAAATTGGAGAACTCAGATGAAGAAATTAGAGAACTAAGATGAATAATTAGAGAACTGATATTGAATTTATACCTTGTATGATTCATTATTGCTATGTTTTGAGAATGGATGTTTTAAATATCTATATATATACAGAGATGAATCATGTATGAAAATTATGTAAACTAATTAATCTTGATGAAAGATTTGTATAACTTGCTTGATTACTTGCATATGCTAAAGTGAATACACCATTCAACATCTACTTAGTGCATCATTTTGTTTTGTAATGCATATGTTAAAGAGATAGCATATTAAAGTCTAAGCCTAAATCCATAAAATGTATTGAGAACGCTAATTTTTGGGTATTTTATTTATTTTGGTGTAATCATGTTATGTAATTAATATTTAGAGGCATTCTTATGTATTTAAAGGATTGGGCCTAATCTATGATTATGAAACTGTATTTTGTAACTCTTAAAGTTTATACAGTACTCTTGTTAACACAAAATCATATATTTAGCTAGTATTTGGCATAATTTCTTTTAAGTAAGCATGCATGACTTAATGTTCCAACTAAGCATTTATTGAGAGGTGGTTGAGTTATTTGGAGAGTCAGATGGATGTAGATGTGTTCGATGGATGATGAATGTTTTAGAAGTGTAGTTTTTATGGAAGTTTCTATTTAGGATAGTGCCCGATATAGCTGTTATACTGCTAAAATTTTTGCATGAGGACCCTAATAGTAAACCTCATAAATCTATTTTTGAAAGTCCATATTTTTATGAAAATATACATGCAAAGTATGTTTTAAATATTTTAAAAAGTTTTGTAATTAACTCAATACTCGAGACTAGTGGTTGGATTAAGTAAAGGGTGTTAGATTTGTTGGTACTAGAGCTTTGGTTTAGGCATTCCTTAAAAAATATGGGTTACATAAGAATGCCTTAGGATATAAAAAAAGTGTATACCACAAAATTACACGTATTATGGCTTATAATCTGCTTTCTTTTTCTTTTAAACTGAGGATAAGCCAAAGTACACCTCAAGATGATAAGGAAGTAAAAGCCATGCTCCAACAACTATGGCATAAGAGGTGACAATGGTCGAATCCATGAACTCTAGTCTTATAAGGCTAGCAGCATATGGATTATAGGGTATAGCCTGTTTGGTTTGAACAGATGATGGAATTAATAAAGCAAGCATATGTTGCTATAACTATTGCTGCAATTCATCCTTTACCACCTTCACTAGCCCAGCTAGAACCTCTATCTCTATAGAAAAATTATCTTGAGAGATTGAAAAAGAATAGAGCTAAGGATTTTAAGAGTAAGCTATGGGATGCATCACATAGAGTTGAGTATTGGTTAGATAGAATAATATGGATCATATAACAGATGAAGTGTACTCTAGATTAGTATGTTGTTTGTGTTATGTCTTTGCTTGTTGAAGAGGCATTTAAATGGTGGGAAACTATTACAGAGCATAATACAGAGGAAGACTTAATTTGTGATTTTTTGTTATGAGAGTTCAAGAACCAAGCAGTATTTGGTTTAGAAAAGACAAGAGTTCATATAATTGTAGCAAAATCATAAGGCAATATCTAAATATAAGAAGGAATTTACAAGGTTCAGTAAATATTCTAGGGAAGTAGTGGCTACTAAACTCAACCGATATAAGTAGTTTAAGAAGGGACTAAACCTAGAAGTCATGACATAGGTAGCTCCTATAAAAAAAATAGGGACTTTATTGCTTTATTTGTAGCCTATCACACAGTAGAGGAGATTTAAAACTTAAAGGAAAAAAGGGATAGTTCTCAGAGGAAAAGGACTTATGATTAGGGAAAAACTAGTTCTACTCTTATATCTAAGAAGAAGTCGAAGGATGAGTAGTTTAGACCATAGCATGGATTGAGAAGAGATCAGTCTCAAGGTTCAATACAGGGTTGAGAAGAAGTCAAAGGGTGAATAGTTTAGACCACATCATGGATTGAGAAGAGATCAGTCTCAGGGTTTAATGTAGGGTTCTTAGCCTAGAGTTAGACTCTAGACATCTATTACTAGTGCAATAGCCTCAATACCCAGGAGTTTATAGATATCTCAGTGTACACACTACAATAAGAGATATAAGGGTACTTTGTCTAAAGACCATGACTAGTATTTGCTAGGGATATTGCTCCAAAGTTCACATGAGTAGAGATTATCTTACTAGACCTACTGAATTAGTTTAAAAAAAGGATAAGAAGAATATGAGATAGCAAGTTATGGCTACTTAGAGGGACATGTCAAAGAGTAGAGCTCTAACCAGATAGTATACCTTTAAAGCTAGAGAGGATGCAAATTCATCGGATGTTATAGCAGGTACTTTCAAACTCTTTGTTTTACTTGCTTTAGCACTAATAGATTCAGGGTCGACATATTCTTATATTTGCACTACATAGGCTTTAGATTTAGAGTTAGTGTTAAATGACCTTGATATAGATATTATGGTTCACAATCTGATATGATAGCATGTAATTATGAATAAAGTTTATATAGACTATCCTTTGTCAATACAAGGACATGCTTTCTTCGTTGATCTTATCGAATTACCTTTTAATGAGTTTAACGTGATCTTAGGCATGGATTAATTATCCATATACCATGTAGTTATGGATTGTAGAAAGAAATGAATCATGCTAACATTTAGTGATTGGACAAAAGTAATAGTAGTGGGAGAGAGATTGGATAATATGTCCAATGTGATTTCTATAGTTATGGCAAGAAGAATGATAAAAGAAGGGTTGTAAAACTTTTTTGGCTCATATGATTAACACTAAAAAAGAACAACCTAATGCAACCAAGATGTCTATTATAGTAAAATTTAAGGATGTTTTCCCAAATGAGTTACCTGGTTAGCCACCATAACGGGAACTTGAATTTTGGATTGATGTGTTGGTAAGCACAACACTAATTTTTACATCTTCATATAGAATAGCCCCTTCAAAGTATTATAAACTAAAGCTATAGTTGTAAAAACTATTGGAGAAGGGTTTTATCAGACTTAGTGTGTCTCCTTAAGGAATGCTAGTTCTTTTCTTTAAGAAAAAGGATGGCTTCATAAGGCTATATATACATTACAGACATCTAAATAAGGTCACTATTAAGAATAAGTATTCGTTACCTCATATTGATGACCTTTTTTATTAGCTTAGATGACCTAGTGCTTTCTTCATGATAGATTTGAGATTAAGGTATTATCAATTGAGAGTGAAGGAATCAGTTGTGCATAAGATAACCTTTAAAATAAGATATGGCCATAAAGAGTTTTTGGTAATGCCATTTAGGCTTACCAATGCTTTGGTGGTGTTCATGGATCTCATGAATCATACTTTTTGATGATTATTAGATTTATCAATGGTGGCTTTTATTAATGATATTCTTATGCATTCGAAGAACTAGGATGATCATGAGAAGCATTTGAGAATTATTCTGCAGAAGTTGAGAGATGAGAAGCTCAATGCCAAACTTACAAGTGTGAGTTTTTGCTAGAGAAAATGTCTTTTCTATGTCATATTAGATTAGTATAGGGTATTAAAGTTGATCCTTATAAAATTGAGGCCATTATAGAATGGAAGCCACCAAAGAATACTATAGAGATCAAAAGTTTATTTGATTTATTTGGCTATTAAAAAAAGGTTAGTCAAAGGGTTTTCTCTTATTATTGGTCCTATAATACATCTTTTAAAAAACAATGCCAGGTTCATTTGGGATAACTGGTGTCAAGAGAGCTTTGATAAATTGAAGAGTATGTTAACTGAGGCCCCAATCCTAGTTCAGCTAGTATTGGGAAAAGAGTTCATAATTTACAATGATGCCTCATTGAAAAGGTTGAAATGTGTTCTTGTGCTACAAGGTAATGTTGTTGCCTATGCTTTGAGATAGTTGAAACCATAGGAGAAGAACTATCTAGCCCATGATTTAGAGCTTATAGTTATTGTGTTTGCTTTAATGATATGGCGGCATTATCTCTATGGATAGAAATGCTATATGTATAAAGACTACAAGAGTTTGAAATATCTTCCTATATAGAAGGAACTAAATTTGAGGCAAAGGAGATAGATCCAGTTAATAAAGGACTATGATTGCATTATTGACAATTATCCTAGGAAAGTTAATGTGGTGGCAGATGCCCTTAATTGAAAATTCATGTTAACTTTAGAAGCCATGAATGCCAGGTTAAAGTTACTTGTTGATAGTGGTTTGATAGCTAAACTTCAGATTAATTTGAGTTTGTTGCAATAAGTGAAAGATGCTCAAAAGGATTATCATAGGCATATGAATGTCATTCACATGTTTCAAGAGGGGAAGCCTACTGTATATAAGATTAAGGTTGTTGGATGTCTATATTGTTATAGAGGATTTGAGGAAACAAATTTTGAAAGAAACCTAGAATACAATCTATGTTATGCCTCACGACAATACTAAAATTTATCAAGTTTCGAAGATAATTTATTAGTGGACAAGTGTGAAGGAGATGTAGCTGAATATGTGACAAGAAGCCTTACTTGTCAACAAGTGAAGGTAGAGCATCAAGTTCCATCTGGATTGCTCTATCCTAGAGTAATAGAAGAATGGAAATGGGATTGAGTCAATAAGGATTTTGTAGTTAGGCTATCGATGGCTAGTAGCAAGTGTGATTCAATATGGTTACGGTTGACAAATTAACTAAGTTAGTACACATCATACCTATGATGATTGACTACTCCTTAGAGAAGCTGGCAAAATTGTATATTGATATGATTGTTCAGCTACATAGTGTGCCTTTATCTATCATTTTTTATTATGATTCAAGGTTTACATTGAGGTTTTGGATAAAGCATTATAAAGCTCAGGTACTCGACTGAGTTTTAGAATAACTTTTTATTCGTAGATGAATGGTCAATTAGAGAGGATTATACAAGTTCTTAAAGACATGCTTAGAAGTTATGCCATTGAGTTTAAGGGAAGCTCGGACCGTTACTTGTCTTTGGCAGAGTTTGCCTATAATAATAGTCATCAAGCAAGTTTAGGCATAGCTCCGTATAAAGCCTTATATGGGAGAAGATGTAGAACTCCTTTGTGTTGGAGCGAACTCAAAAAGAACAAGCTTATGGGGTCAGATTTGGTTAAGGATGCTAAGGAGAAAGTGACAATCATTAGAGAAAGGCTTAAGATAGCTTTTGACAGATATAAGTCTTATGCAGACATAAAGAGGAGAGGCATTCAATATGATATTAGGGATAAGGTTTTTCTCAAAGTATCTCCATGGAAGAAGGTATTGAGGTCTGGTGAAAAGGGTAAGCTAAGACCATAGTTTATTTGCCTATACAAAATAATGGAATATGTGGGACTATTAGCCTATAGGCTAGATTTACCTCTTAATTTATAGCTTATACATGATATTTTTCATGTGCCTATGCTTAGGAGATATAGATAAGACCCATCTTATAAGCTATCAATTGAAAAGGTAGAGATATAGCAAAATTTATCCGATGAAAAAAAGTCAGTGAGAATCTTAGCTTGAGAAGTTAAAGAGTTACAGAACAAAATTATGCCTATGGTGAAAGTGCTATGGCGACATCATGGTATGGAAAAAGCAAAATAGGAAAGCAAGGCTCAAATGATAAAGCAATATCCACATTTATTTGAACTAGGTAATTTTGAGGATGAAATTTATATTAAGAGGGGAGGAAATATAATGCCACAAAAATTCGAACATAATAAATAGTATTTTGTAGGATGAATATTGTTTCTTGAAACCCAGGTTACACTAAACTTATGGAATTGGAGTATTAGTCATAAAATAATTTTTGGCAAAACTTAGAGTCAATCTAAAGCCATTAAAATTGTTAAAAATAGAAGAAAAGATTTTACGACAAGGTCCTGTGAATAATGCTATAGGCAATGATTAACCATAAAATAATTTAATTTTTGCTTTGAAAATTTTGAGATCGATTCAAGCTGATACTTAAATAATCCAAATAGTTTATTAGAATCAATATTAGAATTTTTGAATATCGACCAGTATTTTTAGTGAATCAAACAAAGATATTAAAATCCATTTTTACCAAATATTTAAGCTTTTCAAATGCAAGTTTTTTCAAAGGTTAAAGAATATATTTCTAAGAAGTATTAAGGGATAACATTTGTCATTTGATGTATGATTAATTAAAGATAGATTTTAAAGTGATTTTTTAAGGAGGTATTTTTTAGACCATTGGATTATTGATCCAACCAACTAAACACACCATATAAAAAGGTCAATATTTTGCTCAACCTATGAATAGGAACCAACCATCACCTTCCTCTCCTTCTTTCTTATAGCTGACTCCTCTCTCTCTCTCTTTCTCTCTCTTTTTTCTCCTTCTTTTACATTCATCCATTCTCAAATCCAATAAAATAAAACACCAATTCACACCCATATGACATTGTAATCAAGATTCAAGCAAGAAAAACAAGAAAAATTAGGTAGGTTTAATGATTTGAGAAGTAGGTAAATAGTAACCAATTTTTGTTTGAGTAAGAGTTTTTTACCTCTATCATTTTTCTAGTGTTCTTGAGGTACCCAAGAGTAAACTTTTATGGTTAGATTGATTTTAAGAGGTGTAAATGAGTTTTGAGAATTTTTCTAAGTTTACTATATAGTATATGTTATGTATATGTAGAAAAAGGTGGAGTAAGTGGCTCTCATGGTAAAGAGATGGTGTAATTGGTGTCTAAAGGAGTATTTTGGCACAACTGGCAAATGCATTCATGTTAACATAATTGTATGAATTAAATTGTGTTTGAATCTTTATATGTAAGTGGTATTAAATGTGTAATTATGCTAAAATGGTTTGAAATTATTTTGGTAGTTCAAATTGATATATGTATAATAATGCAAAGGATGTGTAATTAATGACAACATATTGAGTATGGTGATTTAATATTATGGCTAAAATATATAGATAAGGATAAGTGTATGTGCATTACATAATTAGGAGTAAATAGGCTAATTTTTAGGAGATATGAGTATGTGAATGTGTGTTTTTCTATTATGATGATTAATATGCATGTTTAGTAATTTTGAGGATGAGGCTGAGTGCCTCTACTAGTCGTATATGCATGTTTTCCATCACATTGGTTATTTGTAAATTTATTTTAGTATGGTAAGTGATTTGTTTGAAAGTGTTGTGATGTGTGAAGGTCATTTGATGGCTAAATATGTGATTGTGGCATGCTTTGAATATTTTGGGTCATAATTATGTTATGTGACATAATGATGTTAAGTATGCTCATGTTACCATATTGTAATTAAATGTGATCTTTGATATGGCTAAATGGCTAGTATGGTAGGGAATTTGGATATTATGGTCATAATGATGATGTACAAGTAAAATTGCATGTGGTTTGATTTATGTAGTGGAGAAATGGGGTTTACTTTATGTTATGGCCTCATGGCCTTATAAGTGAGTAATATGAAGTTAAATCATGATAATTTGAAAATGGCATGTTATATGCATTTTTATGAATTAATATGGATTTGTAATTGTATAACATAATGGTTGTGAGTGAATGGCATGTGTTACCTAAAATGATGAAGGCATTTTAATGATAATTACATATGTGTATATATGGATTATAATTGAATAAAAATTATGTTGAATGAATAGAAGTATGTTAATAATGGCTAAAATGGGAATATTATGGCGTCTACACATTTAATTAGTGATGAAGTAGTTTATGGCCTATTTATACAAAGCCATGCAATGTGCCTAGAAATGAGTTAGATTAACATTATGATTTACATAAGGTTATGAGTATGTAATGAGACATAAGTCAATTAGTATACTCATGAAATTGATGATCATAACATAAATTTATGATAATGTTGAAAATAAGGCATTATGGAAGTTAAAATCCACTTAATAAGGTGAAACTTAATTAAAATGGTTAGTGCCCTATACAATTAGACAAAATAGATTAGATAGGTCGACTGGCCAACTAGGGAGTTTAACAACTACCAAGGCTATTTGCCATGCGAGCAATATATATTTGGCCTAAGGGCACTTCTATGACCTTCAGGTCTAGTCTATCACTTATGGGCCCAATTATGACCTTTAGGTCAAGTTATGACCTTCAGGTTAAGTCTATAGCCTCCAGGTCTAGTTAGTCCCACTATTTAGTTCTGGATAGTTGTCTTTTTAGTATGGGTAATAAATGGTTAAATATACTTAGTGAAGAAATTGGAGAACTCAAATGTATGTTATTTGCATCTTTAAATATTATGCATTGAATATGTTATGAGAATGTAATGAAGTAAAAATGGAAAGTTAAGATTAAGATGGAATTTAGACCTCATATGATTATTTATTACTTTATTTTAATAATAGACCTTTTAAATATTTATTTATGCATAAAAATAAATTATGTATGAACATTATATAGGCTAATTGATTTTTATGAAAGATTTGCATAATACACCACTAAGCATCTACTTAGTGCATCATTTTATTTTGCGATGCATAGGTTAAAGAGACAATAGATTAGAGTGAAAACATCAATCTAGAAGATATATTGAGAAAGATACTTTTTGGGTATTTTGTTTATTTTTGTATAATCATGTGAATATTTAAAGGCATTCTTATGTACTTGAGGGCTTAGGCCTAATCTGTCACTACAAAAGTGTATTTTGTAACTCTTAGTGTTTTTGTATGACTCTTATTAACATAAAATCATATGTTTTGCTAATATTGGCTTAATTTCTTTTAAGTAAGCATGTATGACTTGACATTGCAATTGAGTATTTATTGTGAGGTGGTTTACTTGTTTAAAGGGCCAAATAAACCCAAATATGTTGGATGCATGAATGAATATTTTAGAAGTGCTATTGTTATGTAGGTTACTTTTTGGATTATGCCCAATATAGCCATTATGCTACCAAAATTTTGGAACAAAGACCCAAATAGTATACCTCGTAAATTAGTTTTTGAAAATTTGTATTTTTATGAAAATATACGCATAAATGATATTTTAAATCTATTAAAAGGTTTTTAATAAATGTTTTCCAATAAGTTTAGTTCATATATAGTTTGTGTGTAACTTTGTACTATGGATCAATGGTTTAAAAGAGTAATGGGTTTCACACTCAGTCAACCACAAAGGCTTGCTTTTATCCTAATTAGAGTCGCATCGCGAGCTTTTTGAGTTGGGTAAAGGTTTATGCCAAAATCTTAACCATAATCTTAAAACTTTTAAAGAAGAGATCACCAAATTAGGCATTAACATTTCTATTTATTGAAATTTTTATCCTTCCTTTATCATTAGGCAATTCAAATACAGGAGCCACAAAAACCTAGTGTCTATAACTAGTCCCTTCTTTTACTCTTTTGGCTCACATTTTATCATTTTTTTCCCAAAGATTCCTTAGTTTAGCTATTGCATGTGGAATTGAATCATTTATTTATATTTATCTTTTATCTTTTATCTTTTATCTTTTTTTCTCTTTCTTCTTTTCTTTTTTTTCAACTCTCTTGTCACATATCAAGAGTTATTGAAAATGTGGTCTAAGATAATTACTTATGCAAAGAATAAAAAAAAACTAGTCATATATGAAATAGCATCAAATATGCAAAGATTATCAATATACGTTATTGCATGGAAAAATATCACATAAGGGAGATAAAGGTGAGAACATTTCATTAAAGGATAAAGCAAAAGTTTTATGTTCTAAAACATGTTTATAAGTGTAAATTATCTTAAAGATTAAAACAATAGAAAAGTCAATGTACAGGTTACACACTTTTATGCGATTAGATAATTGGTGAGGTAAAGTTCAATCTTCTTTTGTGGATGACCTGGCAAAATCTTAAATTGTAGTATGATAAGTTCAGCATTCATCAATTTGGTGCCTAATATGTTAGTGATACTCACAGTACAGTTATAAGTGAGCTATAGGAAATCCTTGTGTATGAATAGGCCTATTTGGTAACGATTGTAACTTTTATTCTTTTGTTGAGTTCTTGAACTAATGTGATAGCAGTTTGTAATTGATCATAGGGACTCTTAAGGGCCTATTATTTTGGTTCTTAAAGTGATATCTTTTCTTACTTGGATGCTCATTCTACATTTCATTCCGTTATGGAGATTTGGTATTTGAAATGAAACTAGATGAAGCATTAGTTAAACTACTAATGATGGCATCTAGCATTTCCCATTTGAAAGTCACAAATGCTTCTTTAAACTGACCATATGCAAGAGGAACATCTCATGGTTTTTCAACCATAAGCTAAATAGTTATAGGTAGGTCCTTTGCAATCATTACTATTTTCATCTCTTTTATAATGTGATCAAGGACTTCCATCATATCCTTCCAAGAAATCAAGGCATTTTTGTCATTAGTCATGATTTGGGGAAAAAAGTCAGGGGATCTTTTGAAGGTGAAATAGGGGATTTTACTAGTTGATGGGTCATAAAAAAGATATCTGCCAAAGTTAGCAAATAGCTGGTCCTTAATGGCTATCAACCACAAATGGTTAGTACACGGTACGTGGCAATTGTTAAATTTCAATAATGCAAGTATTCATGGCAAGCAACATAAACAAACACATATAAGTTGCCATTTAACCTTATTTCTTCCATGCACTTGGTTTCAGCATAAATGTCCTAGGTAGGCTTTATTCAAGCATTAATAGGGGACACAAGAACATGAATTTCACTAGTTTCAAACTAGCAGCATAATGCTCTTTATTCTAAGCATATAAAAGGATTCAACAATCATTATTGGATGAATTCTAGTAATTTTTAGAGGAAAAATAGTTTAACCCATCCCAATTACAAAAGGACCAACAATTTAAACCTTGTCTTTTAAGAATAGGGCAAAATTCATTACAAAATAGAAGTTCACATCACATTCAATGCAATTTATTATGGTATCCTAAAGGGAAGTGCATCTTGGCTAATAACCTGGGCTGTAGTATAATTCATTATCAATATTAGTCTACTTTAAAAGGGGTCCCTCCTAACGGTCTTCCAAGTCATGAATAATGATGATCTATTTGGTTCACCATTTTATATACCCTTAGAATTGAGACTTTGAGTGGTTGTTATCACCCTTAACAATATATCTAATTGGATGAGTATGAGTTGCCACTCAAGTGGTTAGTCCGGGAACTAAGCTAAAGAAATTCTGGTTTCAAGAATTCCCTCTTATTCATGTCTAACACATAATATCAATTTTCATCTTGATGGTTATAGTTTTTATCAATTCCCTTTAAGCATGCGATTATTATGATAACAATAAACACATTTGCACATTAAAAGGCAATTAATGTTAAAGGAAATTAAAAAAAATTACACATCAAAAATAAATCTAACATGCATGAAATTGGCCCAATTTGTTAAATCAAGCACATCGGTCCAAAATCATTCTATTGGATATAAAGAACAATGGTTACTAAAAATAACTTATCAAAAATGTTTAATTTTTTATTAAAATGATTTTTCCTTAGGGAATCATGGAACTTTGATTCCAAAAATATTTTATTAATAAAAATTGTTTCACTCTTATTAAAAAAAAGCAATTTTGGTTATTGGAACATTGGTTCCAAAACCTTTATTAATTAAAATGTTTTATATGAAATCCCTATCTTATTTAAGATTTCTATTTGTTCAATTTCTTTAAATTTTGATGAGAGGACTTTGGTTCTTAAATATATCCAAGTTAAAATGTTTATTATTTAAAATCTCATTATTTTACCAAATTAAAACTATTTTGGCTCTTTGGATAATTTAGTCCTAAAACTTTTATTATTATGCAATTTAACCCTTATTTTCTATTAAACATTTTTAATGTATGTTTAACTTTTAATCAGATTGAAAATCATTTTAATCTACCTATTACCACATACATAGAATAATACAAGGAAAAACTAAAGACAATTATAGCTAAAAATCCTACTATAAGGGATCTAAAATGGTAATAAAAATAATTAATTACTGACTAGATATAAAAGAACAAACAGATTAGCTATAACAAGGGTAGGTCTATGTGGAATTCATGAGCATGCATAAGGTACATCCTCATAGACTTAGTACCTTCAGAGAAACACATAAGCAAATAAAGTTATATAACGAATTATCCATA
>CANXYI010032269.1:0-10558 GCA_948208565.1 Hura crepitans
AGATAGTGTCTCCAAATCTTTAGAGCAAAAACAATCATAGCAAGTTTCAAATCATGCGTAGGATAATTCTCCTCATACGGCTTAAGTTGTCTCGAAGCATAAGCAATAACTTTGCCCTTTTGCATCAAAACACACCTTAAACCATTCAAGGATGCATTACTATAGATGGTGAAATCTTTCTTAGATATCAGCTATGTGAGAATAGGAACTTTCGTTAACATGGCTTTTAACTTGTCAAAGCTCTCTTGACACTTTTCATCCTAAACAAACTTAATATTCTTCCTCAATAGATGTGTCATAGGTGCTTCAATAATAGAAAACCCTTAAAAAATGTCTATAATACCCGACCAAACCTAGAAAACTTCTTATCTCAATTGTGTTCTCGAGTGGCTTCCACTTTATAACAACCTCAATCTTATTCAGATTCACTTTGATGCCTTCTTCAAAGGCTATGTGTCTTAAGAAAAACACCTCACTTAGCTAAAACTCACACTTCCTGAGTTTGACATAAAGCTTTTCCTTTCTTAAAGTTTGCAAGACAATCCTGAGATGTCATTCATGATCTTCTCTACTCTTAGAGTATACCAAAATATCATCAATGAAGACCATAACAAACTAATCCAAATAAGGTCCTAAGACTCTGTTCATCAAGTCCATGAAAGCTATCAGAGCATTAGTAAGGCCAAATGGCTTTACCAAAAACTCATAATGGCCATATCTTGTTCAAAAAGCGGTATTAGCCACATTTACCTCTTTGACCTTTAACTGGTAATATCGTAACCTCAAGTTGATCTTGGACAAAACACTCGCTCCTTTAAACTAATCGAACAAATCATCTATACGAGGCAATGGATAATTGTTCTTAACTATCGCTTTATTTGGCTCTCTGTAATCGATTGATAATCGCAAGGAACAATCCTTTTTTTCACAAACAATACTAGTACTTCCCTTGGCAACACACTCAGTCTTATGAAACCCTTATCAAACAACTCTTGCAATTGGGTCTTCAACTCTTTAACTCTATAATGTTATAGATATCTGTGCAGTGCCAAGTAAAACCTCTATAACAAACTTAAGCTCCCATTCTAAAGGTAAATTGGGGAACTCTTCAGGAAAAAATATTCATATACTCTGACACCATAGGTATAAGGCTCGCATCTGGTTCTTCTTTTCTAGTATCATACACATGTGCCAAGAAGGCTTGGCAACCTATTCTTAACATCCTCTTAGCTATAATAGCCGATATAACATTGGATAGGAAGTTTATCTTCTCACCAACAATTGTAATCTCTGTCCCATCACCAGCCTTGAGAGATATTTGCTTCTGCTTACAATCTATAATCACTTTATGCTTGGACAACTAATCCATGCCCAAGATTAAGCCAAACCCACTAAAAGGTAACCCAATAAAGTTAGCTACAAACGCATGTCCTTGCACCATTAAGGGACACTCTTTGTAAACCTAGGTTTTATAAACATGCTAACCTATTAGGTTGCTAGCCATAATCTTTATGTCAAGAAGTTCTGATGCTAGCCCCTAGTCTTGTGCCTGTGTAATGCATATATAAGAGTGTGTAAACCCTGAATCTATCAATGCTAATGCAAAAGAATCAAAGAGAAGAAAGGTACTCGCTACCACTTCTGGCAAATCTGCCTCTTCTCTAGCTCTAATAGTATACTACCTTGTAGGCACTCTGGACACTATTTTGCTATCTAATCTAGCCCTCTGAGTATCTTTTATCATCTCTCCTCTATCTCTTTTCTGTACTTGGGTAGAAACATGTGTGATCATTGCCCAGCATCAAGCTTATTCGAACAATCTCTAAGGAAACGATCTACTGAACCACACCTAAATCAAACTCCAGGCTTAGACTTCCAAAACTCTCCTTTATGTCTTCTATGACATGTCTAACACTGAGGTGTTGAATTATTCCTAGCCATAAAGACTAGAGCACTAACACCCTAAGATATATGCTTTGCTTTATTCTTACTCCTTGGCTTGCTTTTTGTGATTGGCCCTATCTCTGGGACTACTATTACGCACCTGTCTGATCACCCTTCAACTTCTTCGCTAAATATTAAGTTGCACTAGCTGATCTCTGGCCAAAAAACCTCTTTTTCTGATAGATCTCCTGTTTTTCCTGCTGAACCTCCTCTATAATGTGATAAGTTGCCACTAGTGCTGAAAAATCTCTAATCTTCATCGGAGCTATCTGTGTCTTGACTTTAATATTGAGCCCCTTTTCAAACCGCTTACATTCATTAACTTCTATCACAACCATATCCTTAACATCTCAGCTCAGCATGGCAAAATCCTTTTCATACTTAGCTATGGACCTCTAACACTATTTCAGATCCATAAGCTCTTACCTTATGTTGTCCAGGTACCTCTTAATAATGTATTTCTTCTAAAACTCCTCTAAGAAGTAATCCCGTGTCAAGTCCTACTTATCTTTATGCTCTGTCAAGGCTTCACACCACTTAAAGGCTTCCTCCTATAGAAGAGAGGTTGCATAAATAACTCTTAGGAGTGCATTTCAACTACTGTATGATCTGGACAGTCATGTCTAACCAGTACTCTACCCCACCGACATCTGCCACTCCTTCGCCCTTGAAATCATTAGCCACTATCTTTTTTACCCTCTCTAGGTATGTCTTTTAGAGAGCTTAAGGTAATGGCAGTGGTTGCTGAATAGGTGGAAGTGGTGGAGGTGCTACCGCTAAGTCCTACCTTAGCAACTGCAACATCTCCTAAAGAAAATTGGTAGTATATATGCCACTGAAAATGCCTACCTAACATCACTTCAAGTAACAAACTCGACCCTGGTTGCCACTTGTCCTACCGTCATCAAAACATGACTCTCGACTTCCTCATCACCTTGTGGTGTAATAGATTATAAGCCTCTGTATAGCTTAAAGCACTCATGTGTTACCAAGGAATGCCTAAACTAGAGCTCTGATATAACCAAATATAACACCCCTTACCTAATCCGATCGGCAAGCTTGAATAAAGAGCGACACATAAAGCGTCATCTGAACTAACACAACTTTAACATATGAAAGGCTTGGTTTAAATTCCTTTTATTAAACACTAAAAGTTACAAAATGTGAAATTTCAAAAACCTTTTATTTTATGAAAATAAAAGTGAGAAATTCTTGTGTTGAAAATCGGATAATATAACGACTTTACTAGAATACTATTCCTAATATGAATAGTAACTTGCATAAAGAAAAATACTTTTACAGGAAAACAAACTCAATCCTCTACATCTATGATCCTCTGATCACTCCAAACAACCATCATCTCAAACATCACAATCAATCTCAAGAAAGAGATATCATACAAGTTAAAACATCTCAAACATCTTTAATTATAATTACAAAATATTCAAAAACTTTAAAAACAATTAATATTACAATTTAAGGCCTAATTCCCTAAGTGCATCATATGGGTGCCCATAACCTATATACATCACACAATTTATATACATAACAAGATACCAAAAGAAAAGCCTTCTCTTGATCTTTTGATTGTACTGAGGCTTTAGCTTAATCAATCTCGTACCTATGCATCACATAAATAATGATGCATTAAGTGAATGTTTAATAGTGTAATCAAGGTAATTTAGATGCACACATCGACAATCATTCATGCATAAAAAGCAACATAAAATGCATAATTATAATGTACATAGGATATAATTATGAAATATGATACATATGTGTATCTCAACATTCATAAAGTATATAAATCATTGAGAGCATATCATCAAGCAATGAATGTTAGCTTTACAATTATTAGCTTCATGTCTTAAGCTTTAACATTAAACATACCTTATGCCTATACCTAAAGAAACACATAAGCTATATTGGATAATAGGGACACCTGATGGCCCCATGAAGGCCCAGTAACATAAAGTCAAAGCTCATTAGGATTGCAAAGGCCCACCACATAAACCCGATGGTCATCAAGGCCGTAAAAGCCCAGCAACATGATTATAGGACCCATAGGTCACAAAAATCAACATATGACCTGTAGGTCACGAAATCAGGTATAAAAGTACCTCGCAACCGCTAAAACCCTAGTTGACTGATCAACTTATCCAATTTAGGTTGTTTACTTGTATGCGCTACTCACCAAATTTATTTTGGTTCTATTGTATTAACTTAGCTTAAGGTAGATTTTATAAATTGTTTAGCTAACGAATGATCAAATGGGGAAAAGTATTAACTTTCATTATAGTTATGTATCACAAAGCATACATACACATCATAGGCACATTTCCCATAATATGAACACTTACACTCTTAATTTATGTAAGCATAAATTAAGCCTTCATAACATGGCATATGTAACATATTTATTTATGTCATGTGCCCATAACTAAAAACATTACTGTAAACACTGGGTTCTAGGGCTTCTATGTCCGAATTGCCTAAATGATGAATGAAGATAGAAAAATGCTAATAAATAAAAATGTTATCGCCAAATTTAAGATTCTTTTTAGCAAAACTCGAGAAAAATAGTAATTTTTTATTATAGACTCTAACCTGGGGCGACAAGCTCGTGGTGCAACTAAAAATGTGAGAAAAACATATCAAGCCCTTAACCCATCACAAACGCCAAGGGGGGTGCAAGGGAAGTAAAATTTTCAAAAAAATCAATTAAAAAAAGTTTTAATTTTCACTATTTTGGGATAAAATGGCGTCATTTTGGCTCAAACTAAAACAGCCGTTTTCACTTGGCTGAAATGGTTATTCAGCTTCTTAAAATGCCACAGTTTCACGCATCAAAGTCTCACGTGGACTCTTAAATTGGCCATAGAAAATGGTCATTTCACTTTGCAAAACTGCCATTTTAGCCTCAAAACACCCGTTTTCCAATAGACAAAATGGTTTTTTAGTCTTGATTTTTGTGTATATAAGTCGTACTCCATGCCAGTCTAAAAGGTCAACTTTTCTTTATAAGTGCACACCTAAAAATGTGAGAAACACTCTCTAAACACTTTTCTTCTGATTTTTAAAGATTCTTTTAAAACATTTTGCCTATTTTCTCTTGAGTTAATTCCTGAAGGCAATTATACACAATGGGTCAACCAAACCTTCTTCATCTTCTTCTTTATTTTCTTTTTCTTTTTGCATCCATCTACCAGTGAGGTGTGGTGCTCTTTTGTTTTATTTTTTTTGTTGGCCATTTACTAGTTAAATGTGGTGATCTTAATTTATTTAGGTACTCATCTAAGAGTTAGATGTAGTATCCTTACCTTATTTGCTCATTGTTAAATATTGTTTTTCTTCATTTTTTATTTGACTATTATTTGTTCTGTCTTCATATGTTGTTTAATTATTTTTATTTTCTTTATTGCTTATTTAATTATTTATTCCATATCCTTTTTATTCTTTATTCTGTTTGTTAATTTCATCATTCACTCCATATTAACATTGTGTTTTTGTTGTAATGCAAGTTGTTTGAGATATATCTAGTTTTATTTAATCTGTTTTTTTCCTCCTATCAAACATCTGGTGAAGTTAACCTTTTGTTATTTTTCTCTCTTTATTTTGTTGTCATTTTATTATTTTTCTTCTATTCATTTTTTTTTTGTCTAACCTTTATTTTCTTCCCAATTTTCTCCTTTTGTTTTATTTATCTCCATTTTAATTTTTATTGGGTTAGACTATATTTTAGGCAATTTTCATGTAATTTTTATTTCCTTTTTGGTTAGAACGTATTTTAGGTAATTGCCATGTAATTTAATTTTTATTCTGATTATTTCCTTATATATTCCATAAATGTTGTAATAAGTAAAAAATGATTTTTACACGTTAATAAAAAATAATCAAATTGTTTGATACCTAATTAACTAGTATTTTCCTAATAAAATGGATTTGATTTTTCCATAATAAAAGTCACAAATAATAAAACTTATTTTCTAAAAATTGGCATGTGAGAATCAAAGTTCTCAAAATAATCAATTATCCAATTTGATGTATAAATTCTTTAAATTCACGTATTTTCTCTGTAAATATTTATATTTTATTATTTCTTTATGTGATTATATATTTTATTTTAATTATAAAACATGTTTGAGAAAAAGAATAAAATTATAAATTTAATCTGAAATTCTATATTAACTTAAGGTATAAATAAGAGTAGGGTTTTGAATCACTCTAGTTTTGGCTATACAATGTGTTTCCCAACTCTGATTAGGTAGCAACTCCTACCTTGTGGTGCCTAACATGCTCTTTCTAAGCTAATCGAATAGGAATGATTTAAGATTCCTTTAATTTCCTTCTTGTCTTTTGGGACTTGAGATGCGATATTTAGGTTGAGTCTTTAGTTGTTTCGATTTGACCAACCTCGAAAAGGATGGGACGTGAACAATAGCCTAAAATGCTTAAAGAATTTTGGCCATGTTACTATAACCATCATACATTACTCATCTTTTCACATCAAAAATGTTATGGTTCTTATCACTATTCATATAGGCATCATTTATACCCATATTGGCATAAAGGAGCATTAAACATTATCATACACACAAGGCAACCCATTTAGCCTCATCATGCTTTAAACATCAAAGGAGTTCTCCTCACTATATCACATGAATTCACATATTGAAACAACCTCATTAGGCAATTGAACCTACACATGAGCTTAATTGACCACGTAGGACATAAATAACTAAAACAACATTAACTCACACAACTTAGGCCATTCAGCCATCATGCCCAAATGCACATCCAACATCAATTTATCACTCCAATGGCATAATTGCATGTACATAAGATCACATAACATAATTCATAAGCATTCAACATCATTATATGCTATTATTACATTTCCATACACTATTACACACACATTTTCATTAGGGCACATGCACACACATCACAAATTACTTTGATTACACTTACTTTAAAGTTAAAATACACCAAACAAGCTTGATTAGGCCTTTTCCTTACCTTTGCTCTTGCCTCTCTCACATTGCTCTACAAACATAAATAGGCTCATTATGTAAAAATCTATATAAAATCATATATGTATCAAAAATCAAAACCAACTTAAGAAACATATTCTTTGGTATCCAAGGAACCCTAGAAAAATATGAAACTCTAAAAAATCTTACCTAAACAAAAATGTATCACTATTCACTCTATATATCCACCATGAAAATCTAATAATTTCTCTTGAGTTTCTTGATAAAAATGTGGTTTAGAGACCTTGAAGGTGTGGAATTTGGGTTAAATGATAAAGTGAGGGGAAATTTAAAGGTTTAATGAAGAAAAATGAATGAGGAATCCCTCTTTGGTGTTGTCAGCTAGGAAGTGTAATGGGGAAGATAACACCATTCTTAGTTTGGCCAAGAATAGTGAAATCTTGACCCTTTTATTTCCATTTCCTCCAATGGCCAAGATCTCCTCTTATTAAAATCCAATGGCCACCATTTTTCTTCATTTTAACCTCTCTTTAAAATATTAAACACCTCAATTAGTTATCTATATAATTTCCAAAAATCGCACAAATCAAACTCCTAAACTTAACACATGCTCGAAAATCAAGAAAAATCGATTAAAAACGTAAATTTTATCTTTAATTGATTTAAAAAAATACTTTTCGATATTCAAAAATTCTAATTCCAATGCTAATAGACTAATTGAAATATTTGAATGTTAGGTTGTATCAATCTCGAGTCAATTTGAGCAAAAAAAAAAATTTTTACGGCTTACCTATAACTAGGTCACTATTCCCTTAACGCTGTCATAAAAACTTTACTTACATTTTTAACCACCTTAATGACTTTATTTTCATTTTCAACTTTTCCCAAAATTATATTATAATTAATACTTCCATCTAGTCACTTCAGTGTACCTCAAGTCTCGAGAACACTATTTATAGCCTCAGGATTTTCGGGCATTACATGTATATTATCTATGGCTCTCTTCTCAAATGATCAAAAATAAGTTTAAAAAGTAACTTAGTTACTTACATGCATGATTTGCTTATCACAACAGTTAGCTATATTTAATTATATGTCATAATATATAACATGAAACCTAGAGAGTTATGTAACCACACATGGACCTTATTTAATCAAACAATCTTAGATGTTATAACAAGTATTCTTATGTGTGTAAGAATAAGATTTTAGCGTTGTAAAGCACTCAACTAGTCTATAGTATAGCCTATACAGTTTGACTATGCTATGAGAGTTTAACAGCTATAACAGAGCAGTTAATTAAAGATATAACCTAGCTTACATAGCAGAATAGGTACATTAAATTTACAATTGAATTTTAGATTTATTTCATGTGTAGGCAAGTATGTTTATTCACTTATAGTGAAGATTGCAAGTATAAATAGAGTCATGTTGTGGTAATTAGGAATAACATATCAAGCACTCTAGATATGGAAAAAACCATCTACATGGATAACCGATATTTTAATGGCATACCACAAGATTTAGTGCATGAGAAAAGTTGCAATCTACTGTGTAATTTGTTAAATGCATGTGACATATTAGTGTAAACTGTCATAATAATTTTTGAAGACTCAAACAAGCAAAAATGATAAATCATGCATAATTATTAGAAAAAAGGTATGAAAGTGAGTGTATAACACTTATTAGCTTATCATAACATAGTATATGCATATGAAGAATAGTTAAAGTAGAAATTAATCCTATATGAAATACAATGAATAGTAAATACAGTAAGTTCGACATGTATAATTGGTATACATCATAAGCAGTATATTTTTAGTAAGTTTCTCTCACACAGTAATACAAAGGTAGTTTAGAACATGGAATATCCTTTTTAGATTTTTTTTATTTATTCTTTCTAGGATTTTTTTTCATATTAAGTATGAAATTTGGAAATGTTGTATTGCCACTAATCCATTGTTTAGCATGAAGGTTTTCCCTTGCGTAGGTTAGGCATAATGGTGGAATTACTCTAAAGATATTCAGATTTTGATCAAAGTCACCAAAGCTCAAGTATCTCTACAGAGTTATGACATGTTAGTTACTTCTAGGTGTATATAGTTATGTAATGTAATGGCATGTACATAATAGTGAGGAAGTTAGATTTGTATTAGTCTACTAGGTACAGGTTCTTTTAAAGTATGTTCCATTACATGGTTGTTATGTGAAACTCAACCTATTAGTTGTGTCCTTGGGTTGTCATAGGGCCAAGTGTCTAAAACTAGTAAGATGAGATACAATTATGTGTTCGAGGATTCTGTTTAACAGGTAACAACATGTATATATGGGAAGATGTTGTCCGTTTGTACATAAAGACTGTAGGGTTTTTTAGAATCATGTCAAGTTTATCACAGTAATGCTTCCACTTAGGTACACTTTATGTGCCTTGGTGGGGTGTTACATATATCGTTACCCCATAACATCTAACCTATAAATATTTTCTTACTTCTACCAAATTTTTATCTAACCCTTCCATTATACTTGTTCTCTATTTCATTATCACAATTCCATCATAAACACATCATGAGAAATAATATGAACACTATTTAGCTTAAAGCTACCATTCTACCATTATTGCATACCATACTCATATTTTCATTTTTCATTTTACTCTTGTTTGAATCATTAAATAGTTTCACACAACCTAATTATACTAATTTCATTCATATATGTGTGTGTGTGTGTATTCGAATTGCCTTAGGTTTTAATTCAAATATGCTTATTTTAATCAGTTACTTATTCATTTCTATTTATATATTATAATCTACTTATTCATCACTTTAATGTATAAATTAACATGTAAATATTAGTTATTCTCTTAATAATATAATTCGGCCTAAATTAGGGTTTATGCCACATTCATAGACTTTATAATTTCAATTATCTTAAGTTTTAATAAGGACACCTAAATTATATTAGTTAAGCAATTTCCATAATATACATCGACTTAAAAATCCATAAATAATGAATACATATACTTTTCAAGCTTAAGTCCATTTAAGCTTTTTTCTCTCTTCTTCAAGTTCACATTATCATTATTCCTTCTCATCCTCCCCAATTTCCATCATTGATTTCCTCATATGAAATTTCATAAGATTAACATTAATCATCTAACTATCACTTTAACACTATAAATCATCCTTTAAACTTTTAATATCCTCATATTTTCTTGGTTTGAGATAAATTTACCATCTTTGGAAAAATAAAAAGCACCCATTTTTCAACCCTTTTCATCCACTAATATCCATCCCTTTCTACAGAGTCTTGAAGGGCTAATGGTGTAGGTGAAGAAAACAACTTGTTGCATAATAATTAATGTTTATTTAGTTATATGTGATGAATGAAAATGGTAAAGGATAAGAATTTTCGGCTTTGAGAGGGTGGAGAGAAAAAGGTGTTCTGGTTAAAAAATGTACATTATTTTATATTTATTTTATAATATTTATATATATATATACCTTAATCTAATGGCTAAGGTTAAAAATAAAATATTACACTTAAATGGCTAGATGTTTTACATGTGTAATTAGTTTTAAAATATTTTTTTAATCATTTTCATGTCAATACTTAAGGGTTAT
>CANXYI010032280.1:0-12233 GCA_948208565.1 Hura crepitans
CCAATTTGTGACATCTTTAATCTTTAAATAGGGCTAAAACAGTCGCCAAGGTCCCTGAGGATCACTGTACTAGGCAGTTAAATAGGCTAGTCTGCTAGGCAAACCAGATCTTGTCATTCGCACTTTAGGTGCTATGACATATTTTTCAGGCCTGTGCAATGGTTAAGGTTTAATATATGGATCATTGCACTAGTTTATTTTCCCTTTAGATCTAATGTTTGTCAAGTTTATCTCCTGAGATGGGCCAATTGAAGCAATTACATGAGATTAATAAAATTGGCATATGAGTATGAAATATAACACAAGGGCATTTTAGTAACTTTCCACTGTCATGTGTAAAAGGCTTAAAATGATATATTTTGTGCATAAAATTATTAAAAATGACCCAAAACATAATTTATTTGAGTTGTAATGATTAACTAAATAATTTACAGATAGAAACACCCTAGGAGCAAAATGGTAAATTTATATGTTAATACTCTAGGATGAACTTAGATATTGGAACTAGATGAAAATAGGAATATTATGCATGGATAAACTAATGGATATATTTTAAATGTTTGAATTCACCACTGAGTATTTTATACTCAGCGTACCTATTTTGGTGCGCAGGTACCAAGAACAAGGATTTCACCTCATAAAGCGTGTAGGAAGCTTAGAGGTCAATTTTTGAGAAGGTTAATAATATATATCTGTATAGCTTTTGCACTCTATATACTTAGGTGGAGAAAATGGGTGTGATGTATAAAGGGACACAAGGTTATATTTGTATATATACAGATAAACTATGTTGTAATTAATCTATGGGTAATCCTTTTATGTATGTATGCCTTATGTGTATGGTTTGTGAGCCTGAGGCTCTATGTGATTTCTTGGTTATGGCCTGAGGCCTGTGATAGTTGTATGATAGATAATGATGATAGGTTGATATCTAGGGGACCAAAAGGGTCTAGGAGATGTGATTACTTATTATAGAAGTGTTTTACAGGTTGAAAATTTTTGGGATAGCGACACGGACAGCCGTTGTGCGGCCGAATTTTTAAGAAATTCCTGAATGTGTTAATATCACTCTATAATGGTATGAACATGATATTATAAACCTGAATGGAATATAGAATAGATAGGATTAAGTTTTGAGTTAAATAGAATTGATTAGTGCATTGTACATAAAAGTTAAATCAATGACAGTGGGAGAAGTTAGGATGGGTGACTTGGTGGGAAATGCACCGCTTATTGGGTTTCTTCGGGAATCTAATAAGGGGTGTTACGCTATTTATGCCCCATCAATACTAGATGTTAGCATTGTCTTAATTTGCAACTCTTTGAAATCATGATCTAAGATCTTCACTGGTTCTTCTTTGTAAGATAAATCCAATTACATTTCAACATTCTCTATTTTTAGGATATGAGAGGGATCTAACATGTACCTCCTTTACATAGACATATAGAATAGTCATGGATCTATTGTAGTTCTAAAGGCAATTGTAGCCTTTAGGCCACTAGTCCCACATACTAAGTTATCTCACATAGGCCAATGAACCTCAATCTTAACTTTCCTTTCTTGCCAAATCTTAAAACTATTTTTGATAAAGATATCATGAGAAATACTTTGTCTTTAGGAGTATAGTCTATGTCTTTCTATTTCATATTAGCATACAACTTTTGCCTATTAGATACAACCTTCAATTTTATCTTTGTGACACGCCTAATCCGATCCAATCATTAGACCCAGATAAGAAGCAATGCACATGTTGATATACTAACCATATTAAAATCCATACAAATTAAAACCATTATGGAAAACTTATTTTATAAATAAATAATTTGAAAACTTAATCTAATTTAAATGTCAAATATTAGATTGTGCTACATGATCAAAACATTAGGGAAATCATCATATTGAAAATTCAGCAGCATAACAAAGGTATTGGGAAACTATTCCTATTATGAATAATAAAAATGTAGGTTAAAACATTTCATAATCACATATCAACTCTTCTCAACTCCACATTAGTTCATCTGACCATCTAATATGAAAATAACATCATCATCCTAATTATCAAAAGAGATATCATATAAGTCATACTTTATTATAAACACATGAAAAGTTGGTTTAAGGAGTTACAAAATTATTTACCATATAGATTAGGCCTAATCCCCTAAATTACACAAGAGTGCCTCTATATCAATGCATCATATCATATAGTAGATAAAGCAAAATACAATAAAGAAATCTTCTCTTGATGAACTTGCTAAATATTAAGGCTTTGACTCTAATTTGTTTCTTTAATCTATCCATTAAAACACAATAATGCACTAAGTGAATGCTTAATGTTGTATTCAATATAACATATGTATGTTCACATGCACAACATGCATCTTTCATCCATTGAATAAAAGAAATAACATCATAAACTTAAATGTGCAAAGCATAAAATATTCATGCAAAGGTGTATAAGTTATGGCCTTTAAATAATGTAGTGAACCCTCATGCATAAGCTTCAATTATTATCATGCCTAAACTTTACTTTAACTACACACTTAGTTACATATTTCAGAATGCTTATAATACGCCAATGCCTAAAAGATATCTATCCAAAATTGGATAATTGGACTAATTATGCCCAAAGGCCATACTGATGCCAAAAGAACATACTAGTGCCCGAGGCCATATCGGTGCTTAAAAGCTATACTCTACTGGTAGATTGTATTAGGACTTGAAGGTCATAATAGTGCCTAAAGGCCTTGCTTGCACCCGAAGGTACCCTAGTAGCTATTATCTCTCCCTAATTGACCAGTCAAACTACCAAATCTAGGTTTTTTAATTGTATGGGACATATATCATAGTTATTTAGATTTCTCATTTTTTGTCATTTTAAGTGAACTTTATGATTATGTAAGCTAACGCATAACTTTCTAAAAGCCCATGATACATACTTTATTGTTAAAATGCAAGCATATCTTATTATTAACTTATTACATCTTCTTCATACTTTATGTGCATGAACAAGTCATGATTTCTTGATATGTGCGTAATGCAACAAACATCTTTCTTACTAATGGGCCTTTTGGCCATAACCATATAATTCACATTCTTAACATAATCATCTCATCATGTGCCTCACAGTGTATGCATGTTCACATGCTTATTTTCCATTATCGCTTTATTATCTTATTTTGAATTTACACTTGCTCTTATGTTATGCATAATGCATACATATCATGCATGTCATCACAGTGCTTAATTATGGTAAATGATTCATAAAGAAAACATACCTCAATGTCATCATCCATACTTATAACAGTTGACATACATACTTTAGCCATTTTGGCATATGTACTATATCATGCCTTATGCATAAAAAATGTGGCACTAATATCACCTAAGTATCACATATACTTAAATTAGTTCATCATAGACGTCATGCATAATACATCTTTCCTAAACCACTACAAGTGACATACATAGCCACTATAAACATTATAAACATTTTAGCTAACTCATGGTTTTTGAAGCAACCAAATTCAACAATTAATAGCATCATTTTGAAGGCATTTCACATGTCATATTTACATACTTATGGGCTCATAAGGTTTTGGCCACCATACAATGTCATAACTCAACCCAATCAAGTTATTAAAATTACTTTATACAACATAAACATGCCTTGCTTTATATCATAAAAATAAATTTATTAACAATAACAAATTGCACTAAAGCAACACATCATTAAGTCCTCCTGATAGGGGCATTTAGCCTTAACATAGAAGAAGCCTCAAGTAATCCATTTCATCATTGTAATATTAATTTAGACATATCTCTTAATAAATCATGACAATAATTACACAATTCAATAAAATTACACATACTAGCATTGTCCATATAGTGGCTAGGGATGTAAGTGGATAATGAGTAGTAACATGGCTTGTAATGGCATAATATGAAGCTATTAATGTTGTCTAAATGAGTGAATGTGGAATTGAGAAAGGAATGACATGGTATAAGTGGACATGAGAAAAGTGTAACGGATAAAAATGACCAAATGAATAATAGCAGTCTTGTAAAGTTACCAAATGAATAGTAACTTTGCGATCGCAAGTGAGATATTGGCAATTGTGTGCATTTCATTGTAAAACATAACCAAATGGTAAAGTTAGAGTCGAGAATGTAAAATAATAAGAATTATAATCTAAACTAGTTAATGGCCCATCAGTTAGACACCCACTAGATGGGTTCACCAGTCAACTAGGGCATTAGCAGCTGCTAGGTAGTTTGATCCTCTTGGGCCTACTGCTATGTGTTGGTTGTGGTGGGTGTAGCCATCGAGGTTCTAACATGAACCTTGCATAGTAGGGTATTAGGAGGTCCACTTAGGCTGATCCCTATTACCTGTTTATCTATTTGTGGGTATTGGGAGGTCCTACAGGGCTGATCCTTGCTATCCACCCTTAGTGATGCTGATGTGATTTACAGATATTGAGAGGTCTATGGACTGATCCTTGCTATCTATTAGTCCGGTATTAGGAGGTCTATAGACTAATCCCTACTATCGAGCGAGGTAGGTGCAACTACTTATGTCCAAAATGTGGGCCACTGCATAAGATAGTTCCGCTATCCAGTGTCTTAAAGAGTTATATGTCTATCATGGGCCTTTAATAATAACAACTCTGACTAATAAGATAATTGAATAACAAAACTTGAGTATAAACTGAATGTTGCATGTTACTTGTATGCATGGTAGACATATTTTATTTGGTTTATTCCACCACTAAGTTTCATACTCATCATGTCGGTGTTCCGATGCGTAGGCATTAGAGGGAGCGATGACCGGCATCAGACATTGTCACCAGTGTAGCTGTCATCGAGTCCTTTGGTACCTTTTGTTTTCTTTTTGAATTTTGTATAGATGCACTCATGTATATAAATGAACTATGGGTTATGGGATTATCTGTAAAGATGAAACGATGAATAGATAATACATGTACAGTTTTGTATGTTAATGAAAATTTGTTTATGTATGCTTATGTTGATGGGTCTATGACCCTGTGATATCTGAGATGTGGATCTTACTGATGATTGTTGTGATCTTAAAAACTAGAGGGTCTAGGAGAGGGATGTGATTGTATGATGAGTTTAAAAGTGTTTTTCTTTACAGGTTTATTTGGGGTTAGTTACCCATGTAGCTGATATGCTGCCCGATTTTTTATAATTATCTAATAATGTTTGTTAGGAGTTTTAATGGACTTAAATAGGCAATAATAAGGGAATAAACAATCAAAAATGGAATAAAGGCATGTCTGGTCAAAGTTGGTCAAATTAGGGTAGAAGTTAAACGAAAGGCCCTTCGAGAAATCCAAGGATGGGTGACCTCAACAGAAAGTGGCACACCTTGCCTGTTTCAGGTAGAAATGGGTAGGGGGTTTTACATGGGCACTTAAAGATACTTAGAAAAATATGAAACCAAAAGAAAACTTACACCTTAGATTTTGGGTTCCTATTCACCCATATGTTCTTCCTAAAAAATCTCTAATTCCAACCATTCTTTCTCAATTTCTCTCTATAATCCAACTTTAATCCATGCTGAAAGGTGTTTAGAAGTGATTTTAGGCAATCAATTTGAGTGGAAATTGAGAATGATAGGGAGGGGAAAGGACTATGGCATTAACAATAAGAGGTTTCGGGGGACAACATAAATTATTCAAACGTTAACCAATTTTAAGAGAATTTAACCCTTATATAGGTCATTTAATCTAATGGTTATGATTTAATCTCCTCCTTATCCAAGGGTCCAAATTATTCCTCCTTGTTTCCATTTACTATTAATTATTGTTCCCTCATTTTTAACCACCAAATAACACTTCCAAAAATCATAAAGGTCTCTTAAACCATATTTTAAAAGCCTAAAAAAACTATGCTTGAAAAAAATAAAATCAATACTTCTTAACTTTGCCCGATTATTAGAAAACACTTTCAAATGTTTAAAAATTCTAATCCCAGGTCCAATGGACTATTTGGAATATTTAAGTATTAGGTTGTATTGATCCTAGAAATCTTTGAATAAAAACTAAATATTTTACAATTCAGTTATAAGTAGGTTACTAGTCATGTGACACTACTGTGAAATATTAATTGTCATTTTTAACAATCTAAATAACTTTATTCTCACTTCAGATTTTACACAAAATTATATTATTATTAATACTTCCATTCAGTCACATTAGCATGACCTAGGTCTTGAAAAACACTATTCACATCTTGAGAAGTACTAATCATAACACTAGGATTTTTGGGTGTTACATATCTTCCCCTATTTAAAGAAATTTTGACCTAAAAATTACCTAGTTCAAACAGATGGGGAAACTAATCTCTCATCTAGCAATGTCATACTGAATGTCCCTTTATTTATAAACAATATAAGACTTCTGTCTATCTGATGCTGCTTTAGCTTATCATTAATAATATTCACTTTTGCTTATGCATCCTTAATCAAATATGGCCCTATAAGCTTAGTCTGTAAAGCCTGTATGCCAAGGTTGCATAACGAATGTTATCTAGGCCCGAGTGATGTTCCCCGTGGTGTGGGCCATCATTCTAAATTCATTGACTGGCATATTGGATATAAAACTTTGATAAGCCTAAAAGTGATCAAGACAAATGAAATAAAAAATTTAGCATAGCCAATAAATTATTTCGGGTCAAGAATTAGTATTTACGGAGATAAAATAAGGTCGGGTAAGGACAGCTCTGGGAAGTGTCCGGATGGATCCAAAAATATCATATCCTATATCTCAAAAATTCCACTGAGTATGATGGAGAAGGAATTATAATTTTCTAAGGTCAATGATATTTCATCAAAATATTTTATTATAGGGGGTGAATAGTGCCAAAAAGTCAAATATTGACTTTTGACCTAAAATTTTACGTGGACCATCAAGACACTAAGCGAGGATTTTTAAAACTAGAATGAATATTTTTAGAGGTCCAAGGAATATTTCATGAATTTTTGAATGTTAAAAATGGCATAAGATGAATAGTAACCCTAGCTCCTAAAGGAGTTTTGGGCAGAAATTTTGTAGGACCCTTAGTGAATATAATTAAGAATTTTTAGGACTAGTATGGTGATTTTTAGAGGTGTGTAGAAATTATTTTGAAATTTCTAAATTAAAATCAAAATTGAATTAATTTGGGTTGTCCGATCGCCATGTGGCGTGATCGTGGCCATCCACCTTGTACATAGACCTAAAGTGCCATGTGTAAAGGAGGATGGGAGGAAAAAGAAGTCATCTCCTCCCATTCCTCAAAAGGTGACATCATTAAGGGCATAAAGGGCCACCATTTTTACTTGATTCTTTCTCTCACCTCCCACTATGAAACCTCACAAAATTTATATGGACTCAAGCCTCCATAGTCCTTTTAAAACACTCCATGTAACAGAATGAAGAAAGGAGGTCCTAAAAGTGAAAATTGAGCACTTGATGAATAGTACTCTTTTGGTGAGTAAGTTAGGTTTTCCTTGAGTTTTTATTTTTCTTCCATAGTATGAAGTATGGTGATGTTAAGGGGAAGAAATAGATTTCAATTTAAAGCTCTATAGAATTTTGTAGAATTTTTCAAAGGGGAAGCCCTGATATAGAATTCTTGGAAAGCATGCTTTAAGGTGGAGGAAAAGGAATTCGATGGTTCTAGAGTAGCTTCTGAATGATAGGGAGTCCGCTGTAAGTGAATTTAATTGAAACTTATCATGTATGATGTGAAAAACATGATATGGAAATATGGGTACATATATGAAAGTGGTAGTTGTATGGGTTTTTATGCATTTGAATATGTGAAATTCATGTTAGGGTGTGTAAATTGATGATATAAGATGATAGGGATGTGTAGGTAGGGGTTGCATGCATGACTATATGTATGTCATGTATGTCATGGCATGAGAAAGTATGTATGGTTGGTTGGCATGTGAGAATATGATGGTAGTATGATGTATGACATCTGAGGATCATAAAATGGTATGGGTATGTAGAGAATTGATAAGATATGGAACCTAAATGATGTATGTGGTGGAAAGGCATACAAGTATGGAGTGTAAAATGGTGAAATAGAAAATATCATATAAAAAGATTGAATTTAATTAGAAATGGTTGGTTAGGATTTTTAATGAAAGTAATAACCTTATATGGTAAATTAGATGTAAATGTTGGATAAGATGAAGTAATTTATGATATAAAGGATTAGGATGATGGAAAAGAAAATTGGTTGATAAATTGATAAGAAAAAAACGTACTAAATGAATAGTGATGGTTATGTAAAATGACCCGTAATTGTCCTAAAATTTTCCATGACCTGTAACTATCCGGGAAAATGTGACCAGATGAAATAAATTAAAATATTTGTCTTTTTAGTTTGGATATAGCTAGAATAAATATTTAATAGATAAAGAATAATTAATTTTGCTACATTAGAACCATAATGGTATACAGAGCTGATACATGACTAAAAGTAATGAATAAAAATCTAAGGATTTAAACTTGAAGTATAAATAACTTCAGGATAGGAGAAAGGGGGTATAACTAATAAGGATTCAATGAGTTAAAATGGGATAGATCTCATAAGGAACTCGTAATAAATATTATGTAAACTGCCGAACTGTATAGAAAATAAGCATCATTAAAGAATAGTAACCACGAAGTAAAATTTCTAAATTTGAGAACTATGTTACGAAATAGATATGCAAGGATTATGTAAAATAAAATACATGGAATAATTCATCAAGGCTTAAAGGAATTGAGGCAAGATTCCTTATGAAATAAGTTGTAAGACAATTATATAAAGTGGATGATTAAAGTGAAGTAGAAAAAATGAATATATGATTGCTTGAGAAAATTAAAAAGATGTTCACTGAAATTTGATAGACAAGGGAACCAAGAATGATTTTAAGGAATGATATATTGTTATGAATCAATTGAATAATGAATTTAATGATAGTAAAAGATAATTGAAATGGAAATTATGAGAATTCATTTTTGTTCATACATTAGATAGGTTGATCGATCAACTAGGGATTACCAGCTACTAGAGATTGAGTCTATATGGATTTTAGCCTATGTATAGTGGGTGCAGCTATTGACTATTAACTTGAGCCTGCACACTCTTAGTATTGGGAGTGATTTACAGATAGGTCCTTACTACCCACTTGTGGATATTGGGAGCGGTCTACGGATGGGTCCTTACTATCCACCTTCTATTGATATTGATTTACATATTTGTAGATATTAGGAGTGGTCTATGGATGGGTCTCTGCTATTGGACAATGGTTGTGCACAGATGCTGAGGTCTATAATGGGGACTAAGGTACAGTTCTATCTCTTGTCCAATTCTCAAACTATAAGGGTTGGTGCAGTAGTCGAGGCCCAAAATGGAGGCCACTGCACATTATGATCCCGTTATCCAGTGGCTAGGAGTTCTTCTTGAACCTATGGGGATAAAGGATAAATAAAAGACTTTTAATAGATTCAATGACATAAATGAGGAATTGAAGCATGAATTAAGTTAATTGAAATAATTTATGAGTAAATGTACTAAGAGTAAAGAATAGTTGTAACGGTTGAGAGTAAATAAACATATATGAACTTAAGGAAATTACATAAAGGAATAAAGGACTGAGGAAATAGTAACTAGATAGGAAATCACTTAAAAGAGATAAGTTGCAGGAAGAAAATTTAGTTACTATATTGGATAATAGAAAAAAATATATGCATATATAACAAATGGACCGAATTGAATGATGAAGATATATTAAGAATAGGTATGTCTGGGTAGTGGAACAATGCTAGTCTGGTGATAGAACACATGGTAGTAACACATAGCTTATAGAAACGATAATATGGTTTCTCAAAAGGATAATTATAAATGAGAGTTTAAGGATAGGATTGGGAAACCTATAACAAATACTAGAAATAAGTTTTTGCATGCTTACATGTAATTAAATACATGGTATGTTTGGTTAAATTTACCATTGAGTGTATACTTAGTGTATTGGGTTTTCAATGCATAGGTGGTAGATTTGGGATGATGGGAAGTAGACAATCAGCGGTGCAGTCGACGACTATCTAGGTATGATAATATATGATTGGATTACATGGTATAAGTAAGTAGAGTCACTTATGCATGGTATTATGGGTGACTGGGTGTTAGGATGCTTGGTATTGCTAGGATAGTAATCTATAATAGTAGGAAATGAGTTTATTGTTGTGATAGCAGACTAGATTGATATTTGGCTATAAGATCAGGCATGTGAGTGCCATATGCCTAGCGGGATTATTTTAGACTGTAGGAGCTATTAAAGGAAAATTTTATACTGAATATGAATGATTAGGTAAAAGTTAAATGAAAGGCCCCTGGGGAAATTCAAAGATGGGTGACCTCATGGGAAGTAGCACGCTTCACCTATTTCCATCAGGAATGGGCAGGGGGTGTTACATAGTCTCACCTAACTCATTATAACATAAAGGAGTTTTGCACTTTCTCCCATACAGAACATCATAAAAAGCCACACCTAAAAGTGCTTGATGACTGTTGTTATAAGCAAACTCTACCAAGGAACGATAGTGATCCCAACTTCCCTTAAACTCAATGGAACAGCTTTTCAACATATCATTAAGCACTTAACAAATGTATATCTTACTTAAGCATCATAAACATGCTAAGATCAAAGTCATTCAAGCACAAAAATTACCTAAATAACTCTTTCTAATTTACTGTCTATTTGGAGATAGAATGCCTTGCTAAAACTTAATTGAGTACCTAAGGCATTTTGAAGTTTCATTTAAAACCTCAATGTAATCCTTAGATCCTGATTAGATATAATGAAAGAGGGCACTCCATGCAGTTTGACAATCTCATCAATTTATAACTCTGCTAGCTTCTTCGAAGATAAATCCATCCTTACTGGTATGAAATGTGCAGACTTGGTTAGACAGTCTACTACTACCCACATTAAATCACACTTACTTTTTATCTTAGGTGACCCAAACACAAAATCCATGGTGATTCTATCCCATTTCTATTTTGGTATTGCTATAAGATGAAGAAATCTAGATGAAACCTAATGCTTAGCCTTCACTTGTTGACTAATGAGGCATCTGGTCACAAATTCTAATACATCTCTCTTCAACCTAGCCATAAATAATAAGGTCTCAAATTTTGATACATCTTATTGCTCTATGGTTGAATAGCATATAAAGCATCATGAGCTTTTAATGAAATATGCTTTCTCAAATCTTTCACATTTAGAATAAAAAGATGATCATGATAATACAACCAACCATCACTCTTGATCTCATACTCGGTTGGCTTCCCTTCTTAAATCATACTTATGACATTTATAAGTTTATGATCATCCTTTTATGCCTTTTTTACTTACTGTAACAAACTCGATTTAACTTGCAACTTAGCTAACAAAACACCATCATCCATAAGCTTGAGCTTAACCTTCATAGCTTTCATCGCTAACATAAGCTTTCTAGTTAAAGCATCAGCCACCACATTGGCATTTCCTAGGAATATAGTCAATAAGGAAATCATAATACTCTATTAACTCTATCCATCTTCGTTGTCTTAATTTCAACTTTTTCTGTGTAAGATGGTACTTAATGATTTAGTGATTCATATAAACATAGTATTTCTCTGCATAGAGATTTTGCCGCCATATCTTTAATACAAACACAATGGAAACAAGCTTAAAATTATGAGTAAGATAATTCTTCTTATGTGGTTTTAGCTATCACGAGGCATAGGCAACAACTTTGCCTTCTTGCATAAACACGCATTGTAACACCTAAGACTATAATGATAAGTTATGATCATTTAAGCATGTAATTGTGGTAAATTGAAGTAATCAATTGTTAAGTGATAAATTAAAGTAATCAATTGTTAAGTGATGTTAAAAAAAATTATTGACTATTATGAGTATGATTAAGGGACTAGTTCTCAAATAAAAGAGATATAAGTTAATTAAAGATGATTGCAAATACACACACACACACACATATATATGCATATAAATGAGAAAAATAAGGATTAATGGATTTGATTAACGTCATATGAGGGTTTAATTATAAAACTTACTAATATAAAGGATTAAAAGTAGAATAAGAGTTATAGTCGATTTAACCATAAAACTTTAAAGTTTCGGGACTGAAAGAAAAGATTGAAATGTGAACTTAAGTAGAAAAAG
>CANXYI010032430.1:0-15644 GCA_948208565.1 Hura crepitans
ATAGAGTGTATACTTTGGTTGGACGTAATGGCCTTAAGCATTTCTTTATATCTTGGTTGTTATTTGAGTTCCATATGCATAATAAATATAATTATGGTTGTTATGTTGGCTAGCATGACAAAATTTGAGAAGGTTACGTTCCTTGTATATATTATAGAAATGTGCATGCTTATGGGATAAATGCACATATATAGTGTGTATTTTGGTTTAGTCAAATGGGCTTAAGCATTTCTTTATATCTTGGATATTTTTTGAGTTATATAATCATAATAATCATTTAGGAGACATTATATCCAAAATGTGTACAATATTGGAATATATAGGTAATTGCGATAAATATGTGTATATAACGTAATTGATTTGGTCATATAATGAATAATAATTAAAATGCCTATGCTTTTAGACCACTTAGGGTAAATAACATGATCTATCTACTTGGGAAATAGAGCAGCTTCTAAGTACCTCTAGGTTCATTTATCTTGGGCACCTTTGGGTGTAATTATCTTAAGTGCCTACAAGTACATTTATCATAGGTCTTTTAGTTACATTTATCTCTTTCAGCCATTATGTGCTCCCATTATCTAATTTGGCTAGTTTTCTTATAAGTGTAGGCATCTAAATTTAATTAAATATCAGTAAAGGCTTAAATCTTCTCTGCAGACATTAGAATTTTCTTGAAAATTATTGTTGTGATAATTATTTTAGAATGCTAATTAAGACTGTAACTACATGTAAGAGGTAGTTATTAAGCCATGTTGATGTTATTGTAATGTCTGTTTTTAACTTATTGCCAATATCATAAAAATGTAAATTTTGTGTGTGTTATATTATGGCATGTCATAAAACATATATTATGTTGGATTCACCACATAGTAAAAGCTTAGTGCATTGTGTTTATTTTTGTGATGCATAGGTTAAAGGAACTTACATTATAGTCAAGGCCTCGGTATCGTCAGAGATTAAGAAACTACAACCTTTTGTGGTATTCTTATTTACTTTTGTATAATTTATGGTGATTTAATTATTATAAGAGCATTCTTGTGTAAAATAAGGGATTGGGCCTAATATGTATTATGTAATTATATTCTGTAAAACTTAAATTGACCTTTCATTTCATCTTCTTTAAAAGCTTTTATAAAATTACATGCCTTATGTTATGTTGTGTTATGAAATGCTAAATTGTAATGAGTTATGGAAGGTTAGATGGACCTAGGAGTTGTTATGATTTGTTGAGAAATTATATAAGTGCTTATTTATGTAGGTTACTATCTAGATCCATTATGCTACTAGATTTTAGACATAGAGACTCCCAATTACTGCACCATAAATTTTTTTTTCTATAAATCATGTTTTTATCTCATTAATCATTGAAATTATGTTTTAATAAGAAGAAAATATTTAAATTTCTATGGGTTTTCATGTAGTATAGTTTGGACATCGATTGTGTTTTACTCCTTATTCGAGTCCAATATACAGAATGGGTCAGGTGTGTCACATTTATTTGTATCAGAGCTTCTGGTTTAGGCATTCCTTTATACCTAAGGGTTACATTATAGTGCTATGGGAGTTAAAAAGAGTACATCACTAAATTATACAAATCGAGGCTTATAATATGTTTCTATTGCACATAGATCTGAGGATGAGTCAAAGTACACCTCGAGAGGATAAGGTTGTCAAGAGCTATGCTCCAACTACTATGGCACAAGGAGTTGCTAGGGCCAAGTCTTTAACATCTATTATTTTTAAGTTGGCAGCACAAGGACCTTAGGGGAAGCCTATTTAGTTTGAACAAATGATGGAATTAGTGGAGCAAACATCAGTTACTACTATTACTGTTACTATAATTCATCTAGTAGTACCTTTACCAGTATAGCCAGAATATCAGCCTGTACAAAAAAGACTTACTTAGAGAGAATGATAAAGAATGGAGCTAAGTTTTTTAAAAGAGAAGAGCAAAAGCGATCTAATAGAGTTGAGTTTTGGCTAGATAAGACATCATGAATTATCCAGTAGTAGTTATAAGCTCATAAGAAGTATGCAAATTATACAACTTCTATGTTGTTACAATAAACCCTTAAGTGGTAAGAGTCTTTTATAGAGAATAAGGCTTTAGAGGATTTGACATAGGAGTTCTTTCTCTATTTATTTAAGAAGAAGTATATCACGGAGCATTATTTAGATTTAAAGAGCTAAGAATTTGTAGCAGATGAACAAAATTTTATTAGTGTCTAAGAAGGAATTCACTAGGCTCAATAAGTATGCTAGGGCAGTTGTTGCAATAGAAGAAAAACGTTGTAAAAGGTTTGAGATGGGGCTAAACCTTGACATTATACTCTAGATTCTTCTTATAAATATTCAAGATTTTTTCCACTAAGGTCATTGTATGCTAATCAATAGAGTTGGTACACAAGTTGTAGAAGAAAATAAATGGCATCTATAGGAAGAAGTACTTTGGATAAGCTAAGGGCAATTTAATATCTACATCTAATAAGAGACAAAAAAGTGACCAGCCTAAACAACAATAGACTCAAAAACAAGATCATACTTAGAAGTCATAGCAATATTTTAGAGCATAATCCTAACAATAGACTCAAACCTTAGGTGCTTTGATATCTACAGCTAATAATACTCTTTGGCCTTAGTGTGAGCACTATGATAAGAAGCATCAAGCTACATGTTGGAAGACTCTATTAGGAGTATGATAGGTTATGGCACTAAATGTCACTTATAGAGGGATTATCCAAAGAAGCCTACAAATTCTTCTCATAGGAGAGATCATAAGGATACTAGAGATCAAACTAATAGTAGATAGAAAGGAAAAGCTAAAGAGCAGAGCTCCAGATAGTAATATGCTATCTAAGGTAGAGAGGATATGGACTACTAGATGTTATAATGAGCACCTTTTTAACTCTTTCATTTACCTACTTTAGCACATATAAACTCAGGATCCACACACTCTTATATCTACACTACATGTGCTTTGGATTAGGGTTTAATGGTACACGAGCTTGATATTGAGATTATGGTTAGTAATTCGATAGGCTATGTAAAGTTTATAGAGATTTTCCTTTGTTAGTAGAAGGACATTCTTTTTTTACTAACCTTATTAAGTTACCTTTCCATTAGTTTAATCTTATCTCAGGTATGGATTGGTTGTCCAAGTATCATGCAGTCATGAATTACAGGAAGAAATGGATCAAGATCCAAGCTAGTGATTGTACGAAAGTGACAAATACGAGTGAATGATTGGACAATATGTCCCTTGTTAGTTCTACAATTATGGCAAGAAAAGTGATAAGGAAGGGTTGCCAAGCATATTTTGCTCATGTGATCAACATTAGGAAAGAAAAGCATAATGCAAGTAAGTTACCAATTGTATTTGATTTTGAGGATTTCTTTTTAGAAAAGCTACTTGGTTTGCCACTAGAATAGGAGCTAGAGTTTGGTATTGATGTGTTGTAAGCATAACACCAATTTCCATAAGTCCATATAAGATGGCTCTTACAGAGCTAAAAGAGTTGAAGTTGCAGTTGCAAGAGCATTCTAATAAAGGTTTTATCAGACCAAGTGTTTCACCCTAGGGAGCACTGGTTCTATTTGTTTAAAAAAAGGATGGTTCCTTAAGATTATATGCTGACTATAGATAGTTGAACAAAGTTACCATCAAGAACAAATACTTTTTACTTCAAATCAATAATTTGTTTGATCAATTTAGATTATAGGTGTCTTCTCCATGATTGATCTTAGATCTAGATATTATCAATTAATGGTAAAAAAGGTAGATGTGCAAAAAGAAAATTTAGGAAGAGATATGGCCACTATGAGTTTTTTGTGATTCTATTTGGGTTAACCAATGAACTGATAGTGTTCATGGATCTTATGAATCAAATCTTTAGTCCATTTTTGGATCGGTTTGTGGTAGTCTTCATTGATCACATCCTTGTTTATTTGAAGAATCAAGATTATTATGTGAAGGACTTAAAGATTGTTCTATAGATGTTAAGAAATAAGAAACTCTATACAAAGCTCAGAAAGTGTGAGTTTTGTTTAGAGGAATTATTGTTTTTAAGGCATATAGCTTCAATAAAGGGTATCAAGGTAGATCTTAGTAAAGTTAAGACTATGATGGAATGGAAGCCACCTAAGAATACCATAAAGAATAGAAGTTTCTTCCATTTGGTAGGTTATTAAAGGAGATTTGTCAAGGGGTTTCTTTGATTGTAGCCTCTATAACACATCTTTTATGGAAGATTGCCAAGTTTGTATGGGATATCAAGTGCTAGAAGAGCTTTGATAAGCTTAAGAGCATGTTGATAGAGTCTCTAATCTTAGTTGAACCAGTTTCTAGGTAAGAGTTCACCATCTATAGTGATGCTTTCTTTAAAGGGTTAGGGTGTGTACTCATGCATAAAGGCAAGGTAGTTACCTATGCTTCAAGATAGTTGAAACCTCATAAGATAAACTACCTAACTTATGATATAGATTAGGCAATGATTATGATCACTTTAAAGATTAGGATGCATTATCTATATGGAGAAAGATGTTATGTCTACACCGACCACTAAATTCTAAAGTATCTTTCTACTCAGAAGGAGTTAAACTTAAGACAAAAGAGATGGATGGAGTTAATAAAGGACTGCAATTGTGTTATTGACAATTATCCATGGAAGGCCTATGTAGTGGTAGATACATTAAGTAGGTAGCTTATATCAACATTGAATATGATAAATGTAAGTTCCTAGTTTCTAGATGATGGGGTTTATTAGCAGAGCTTCAGGTTAATCTAAAGTTGTTTACAGTAAGTCAAGGCTACTTAGAAATATAATCATAGATTTCATAATGCTGTAAGTATGTTTAAAAAGGGGAAGCCTATTGAGTATCAAATTAAAGATGTTAGATATTTAAATTATCATTACCATATGTGTATGCCTAATAATAAGGATATAGATCTTGCAATAAGCCATAATGCTCTATATTCTTTGCATCCTAGTAGTACAAAGTTGTACTAAAACTTAAAGATAGTTTATTAGTGGCTAAGCATGAAGAGAGACATAGCAAATTCTATGACTAGATGTCTTACTTGTTAACAAGTTAAGGCTGAGCATCAAGTTCCATCTAGATTACTTCATCGTATATCAATTCAAAAATGGAAATGGGACTAGGTCACATTTGATTTCATAGTTAGGTTGCTGATGACTAGGAATAAGTGCAACTCTATATTGGTTATGGTGATAGATTAACCAAGTTACCACACTTTATTTTGGTGAGAATGCATTTCTCTTTGGAAAAGGTGGTGGAGTTGTATAGTAACGAGATAGTTCAGTTTGATAGGCTGGCATCTTTTATCATTTCTAATTGGGATCCCAAGTTCATAAATGCTTTAGGAACAAGACTCAGTTTTAGCATGGCATTTCATCTGTAAATAGATGGTTGGTTAGAGGGTTATCCAAATTTTGGAAGATATAGAGAGAAGTTATGCCATTAAGGTTAAAGGTAGTTGGGACCATTACCTTTCTTTGGTAGAGTTTACATATAATAACAGTCACTAAATGAGTTTAGATATGCTCCTTATAAAGCCCTATATAAGAGGAGATGTAAAATACCGTTATACAAGAGTGAGCTTATTGAAAACAAACTTATAGGGCTGGAATCAATTAAAGATACAAAAGAGAAAGTGAAGATCATCAAAGAAAGGCTTAAGGGTACATAAAACTAACAGAAGTCCTATGTGGATTTAATGAGAAGAGATATCTAGTATGAAGTAGGTGATAAGGTTTTTTTTTTAAAGTATCACCATTGAAGAAAGTGTTGAGATTTTGTAAGAAGAGTAAGCTAATTACACAATTCATTAGGGCATATGATATAGTAAAATGTGTGGGTACTTTTGCTTAGAGACTAGTTTTACCCTTCCAGTTACAGAAGATTCATGATGTGTTCCACATGTTTATGTTAAGAATATACATATTAGATCCAACAGATGTGTTATTGGCATAAAAAGTGGATGTACATTTCTATTTTTTCTATGAAAAAAAAGCTAGTGAATATCTTGGCCTAAAAGGTTAAGAAGTTATAGAATAAATTTGTGCCTTTAGTAAAGGTCCTATGATGATATCATGGCATGAAAGATGCAAATTGAGAGAGCGAGGCTTAAATGAAGGAGTAGTATATGCACCACATTAATCTAGGTAATTTTGAGGTTGAAATTTCTTTTAATAAGGGAAGTAATGTAACGTCCAAAAAATCCTAAACTTTATGAATAGTGCCTCTCGAGATGAATATTATTTCCCAAAACTCGAGTAACACTAATTAGACTAATGGGAAGTACTAAATATAAAAGAAATTAGGGTAAAATTCAGAGTCAGTATAAAGTCATTAAAGTGGTTAAAAATGCAAAAACAAAATTTTATAGTAGTGTCCTATGAATAGTGCCATAGGCAAAGCTGAACCATAAAATAATTAAATTTTTTCCCAAAATAATTTGGGATTGAGATAACCTAATATAAAAGAGTTCCAAATATTCTGCTGGCATTGAAATTGAAAATTTTAAACATCAGGAAGTATTTTTACTAAATTAGGAAATGTTATTAAATTATATTTTTATCAAATGTTTGAGCCTTTTGAATGCAAGTTTTTATAGGGTTCAAGGGTTATATTTTAAAATATTATTTGATTTTTAAAAGTTTTAAATGAGTTTCAAATGGTGAATAATAGTTTTAAAAAGGGTCTTTAAGGAAGGGAATTTTCTTAACCATTGATCAAAGGTCAATCTAATTTTTTCCATTCATCTCCAATCATATAAATATGGTTAAATTACTATCAAAATCACTATTCACACTAGCCATTCCCTTCCCTCTCATCTTCCTTTGTCGATACCTCCCTAAAAGCCAAAATTCCTCATTTTTTACCTCCCTACCATATCTACCTTATTTTATAACCATTAAACATTAAGTTAACATGAATTCTGGGAGTTAACAGTGGTAAAAGCCTTGGAAACCTTTTAATCAATAGAAATAAGAGTTTTTGAGGTATGGATGAATAGTGACCTATTTTTTATTCGGGTGTTTTTTGAGTTTGATATTTTTCCTAGACTTTAGGGGTGCCTAACAACACACACACACACACACACACACACACACACACACACATATATATATATATATATATATATATATATATATATATATATATATATGCTTATTTTTTTTTGGAGTTATAATGGATTTATTAGGAATTTTTTTTTAAAATGAGCCTATAATTGTGTTTGTAGAGAAAGAGAGGTTGAATGGTTCGAATGGCAAGGAGAAAGTGTAATCATGTCATTATGGTGTATCTCAGTTTTTGTTATATGTATCCAATGGAATATATGTTTAACATTTACATTTAATGGCATTTTTATAATGAAATTGCATTATTTAATAAATGATCGTTATGTATAATTAATGTGTTATGATGTATGTAGCATGTATGAGTTAAAATGATGTGAAATTGAGTGAGTTTTGAATGAATAAATGGTGTTATAATGTTATGGCATTGAGGAAAAAAGATGCATCATGTGTGTGTATTTATGGTCCATGTGTGATAGGAGCAATGAGTGATTATTAATTAGAGGTAGATGCTTGTTGGATTTTAAGCATGAGGTTTTATTTCAATGTTTTGTGTTATTTATATGAGCAGTGCCCAAAACTTTTAACTAGATTAAGTGCAAAATTTTGAGTTTTTGTGTAATGCAATGAGCTCTAGGTTATGTATATTATGGCCTAAGTGCATGCTTAATCATAAGTTGTATAATGTATAAAATTATGGTTGTGATGTTGGCTAGCAAGATAAAATTTGAGATTGTTATGTTCATTGTATGTATTATGAAAATTTTCTTACTTTTGGGATAATGCACATATAGAGTGGAACTATCTTTATAATGCTTAAAAATCTTGATTTCGTGTATAGTACTTCCAGAGGTATAAATAGTATTTCCAAAGTAAATGGATCACACTAAATAGGCAAAAGGGGAGTACTAACCATAAAACTATGATAGGTAAAATAATAGAGAAAATTAAGTTATTTTCACTAGCAACTAAACCAATAAATTATTTCACATCGATATCTATTGAATTGTAACCTTAGTTTACATCGAGTTGAAAAAAGATAGGATGTGCCCAAACTGGCCCAAAATAGTACATCAAAAATGGGTTTTTGATAAATCAAATTTTCATCACATTAAAGACGAAAATTATATTTTAATAAGAAAAATGCTTATGGGTTTTCATATAGTATAGTTTGGATATCGGTTATTAGTCACTTCTTATTCAGGTTCGGTGTACAGAAATGGGTATAGGGTGTCACAAAAAAGACTAAGGATGTATTTCTATTATATAGAGAAGGGAATTTGTATTAAAGTGGGTATATAGATGCCATTTTAGTTTAATGAAGATGATTCCAAAATCGGAATTAGGTTAGGTACTCTTATTTATAGGAGAAGTTATTAGTTGGAAGAGTTCCAAACATGATACAAATATATTAACAACTACTGAGGCATAGTATATTACAACTTTTGATGCAACAAAAGAAGCAACATGGATTAAGAAGTTCATTAGTGAACTTGGAATGGCCCCTTCCATTTTTGACCCATTACCTTTTAACAGTGATAACAATGGTGCTACTACATTGTTAAAGGAACCATGATCTCATCAATTATCTATACATGCACTCAGGTGCTACCATTTCTATAATGCTCAAAAATCTTGATTTCGTGAATAGTGCCTAAAATTTCTAACATGTATGAGTTAAAATGATGTGAAATTGAGTGCGTTTTGAATGAGTGAATGGTGTTATGATTTCATGGCATTAGGGAAAAGATATGCATCATATGTGTGGTAATGATGGATTATTATGTAAAGATAGATGCTTAATGGATTTTAAGCTTTAGGATTTGTTTCAATGTTTTATGTTGTTTATATGATTAGTGGCTGAAACTTTTAATGGGATTAAGGGAAAAATTTTGAGTTTATGTGTAATGTAATGAGCCTTAGGTTGTGTATATTATGACTTAAGTGCATGTATAATCATGAGTTGTATAACAGATACAATTATCATTATGACATTGGCTTGCATGATAAAATTTGAGAATGTTATGTTCATTGAATGTATTATGGAAATGTTCACACTCATGGGATAATACACATATGGAGTGTATATTTTTATTTGGTTGAATAGGCTTAAGCATTTCTTTGTATCTTTGATGTCGATTGAGTTCTATAAGCATAATAATCATATAAGAGACATTATATCGAAAATGTGTATAATACTGTGATATGTTGGTAATTATAATTAATGTGTTTATATGACATAATTGATTTAGTCATACAATGAATAATAATTAAAATGCATATGCTTTTGGACAACTTAGGTTGGATATGTTCATCAATCATCTAGGGAAATAGAGTAATTACTAGGTGCCTTTGGGTGCATTTCTTCTAGTGTCACCCCTACACCCGATCCATACACTGGTTCTAAACAAGGGATGCATGCAGGAAAAATGATATCTAGCTCCATTGTATAAAAATCACTTTTAAATTAAAAGCTTTTACTTAGGAAAATATTCCTTGAATAAAATTTGTAATAAAACATTAAAAACCTTTTTTGTATGCATATGGAGATAAATATTATGGTCATCATGTTGAAAATCTGGTAGCATAACGACTATATCGAGACACTATTCAAAATTTTTACCAGCTTAAAAACACTTTTATAATATCGTTAATCTCATCTACAACCCAATGGGTCCTCCTAACCCTCTAATCACAAAACAAAATGCAATGAGGATCAAGCTCTCCACAGTTAATATTCTCACATGCAAACTCATTTATTGATACACAAACATGTCCGAAGTAGTAAAGCAAAAATAATAGTTATAATATTTGGGTATAAAAAAATCTACTACAAAATACAAATTAGACCCAATCCCTCCGGGATCATAAGAGCACACTGGCTATTAACCCATTACATTTACATCACAATCACTATTACAAAAATACCCACATAGGGGTTATCTTTATATCTTTTGATATGCAGAAGCTTTGGCTTTAATCTACTACCTTGTTACCTACATATCACAAACAAGAAACATGCTAAGCTACCGCTTAATGGTGTAATCACTTTACCTTGTAAAAAGGTTAATTTTAGCATCCCATATCTACAACATAAGTCTTTATTGGTTTTAATAGCACAAATATGCAATTTTGGTGTCTTATTTGTAAATATGCACATTTCAAGCAATAGTCATATCTTTAGATATCATATAAGGCAAAAATTCCATAATCATCATATAACATTAATTTATAGGCTATAATGCACAAAATATGTCATATCATCATTGTAATAGCATGTAAGATATAATACAATAATTATGCATTGCAAGGAATAATATCATATATATATATATATATATATATATCTTAAGTCATAATGCCTTTATTCACTCATAGAATAATTTCCACATCATAAATATATTTACATAATTTATAGCCATATGAATGATAATAATCATCGCTGGACACCTTAAGTTCGATTTTTGTGTTATTCGGCCCACTTATGTTTATTTATCCCATTTTAATGTCATTTAACATATAATATCACATTATGCATTTTTAAGTGATTTGATTTGTTTAACTTATTTCTATATCAATAAGATAACTCATTAAGACTGGATAATGGAATAACCTATACCCGAAGGCACACACACCCATAGATGCATACACTTAGGCCCTAAGGCACTCACATCCATATATGCATATAATTATGCCCAAAGGCTCTCACATCTGTATATTCATAACACTTTGGCCTGAAGGCTATCATACCCTTAGGTATGCAATCTTAGGCTCGAACGAACTCACATCGTTAGATACATAAACTTAGGCCTGTAGGTGCTTACACCCTCATTTGTATAAATAAACTTATGCCCAAAGGCTCTAATGCCTATCGACATTTAAATCAATAACCCATAGGTCTCACACCTGAAGGTACGCTAGCAAATGCTAAAAATCCTAATTGACCAGTCAACCTATTTGTCTAACTGTATAAGCATTATTAAACATGTCCTTAAGTGTCATTTTAGGAAAATTCACTTTTTATACTATTAAATTGCTTAAATTCACCATTGGCCTCATTGCACCATTGCAAGGCTTATAAATATACACTTGGCCGACTTAGGCCTATTGATATCCATTACCACCCGTAGGGCTCATTTCCTAGGTGTAATGGCATTAAAACAAGATAATATATCATTATGCTATTGAAAACCCAAATATCAATTTAAACAATCATTTTATGGCATTCTACCCCACTTTACATCCATTGCACATGTTCAAATCATGCATAACAATATGCACGCATTACTAGGCATACGGCACATAACCATTGCATTCTTGGTTCTAACATTTATAAGCTTAATAGTAATGTTCTTACAATTCCATCACTTATAATCACACCAAACCATCATATTTCATGCATGCATAATCTCATTCATCATGATATTTAATTATAACGTTTATTGCATTTTTAGGCATTTAATTTCACTTATTACTATTATGGACATAAATGCACATAACACTTTCATGAAATTTTAAACAATTTAAGGTAATTACACAAACCAATTAAGGTCATACGAGGCATATGAAGTCAGCCTTGGCCTTCTCCTTGACTCAAGAGGCTCGGGTCGATGCATCGCTTATGAAAACAAAAAGGTATCAAAATCATAAATTAATATAAAATAATATAAAAGTTAAAAAAATATTTCCAGCCTAGATAGGAGCTTTACAACACCTTAAGAACCAATGAAAAATAAAATTAGTGAAAAGAAAAACTCGAGTGTCGGGAGGTTACTATTTACCTCTAAAAACTTCTTAGTTTTTCTCTTAAAAAACTATGTGCATTCCTGATGATTTTAGCACCCATGGACTTTTCTCAAGACACTCCCCAAAATGAGTATAATCTTTTGGAGTTGTTCTCATTGGGAAAGAAGAAAAATCAAATAAAATGGAAAGGAAAGGGTGTCAATTTTTCTTAGTAGAGAAGAGGAGTATGTTTAGTTGAATAGTGTGAAAGGGAGGAATGAAATCTTTCACATTCTTATACTTTTTCCATATATAATGTAATGCTCATGTTCCAAGGCTCTATGAATACTACCATTGGGTATGGGAAATGTGCCTAGGGTGTTGGGTCACTTACACGTAAGGCAAGGTAGTGGCACTAGTCATGAAATTTTGAGGGGCTTTAATTTGATGAAAAGTGAAAATTTAAAAATTCAATAAAACCAAAAATTCATTTTGGAATATAAGCAACCCATCAATGCAATAAATTTTTTATGGGCTAGGAATGACTCGGGATGTGCTCGGACGGACTCAAAAATAGTGGACCTTAAAGTTTGAAAATTCCATTGAGTCTATTAGTGGAAGAATTATTCGATTTTGAGGTCATTTGCAAATTCTCATAATTTTTTAGGTTGGCATGCAAATTGAGACAGTTTGAAAATTACCCCATCGATGTAATTTGGTTACAAAAATTTACGAGTAGGTAGATGGGATTAAATTATGAATTTTAAAAAAAAATGGTGTAATTTTTGAGATCAATATAAATTTTAGTGAATTTTCAAAATTTACCAAATAATTAAGAAGATTTAGGATGGCTACTGTGGGTTTTGTCCACACTTAGATAGCTGGCCTAGTAGCCATGCCAAGTGGTAAAGCCATTTAAGTAGTGGGCTTTTCCACTAAATAAAAGGCCCAATTTCATTCTTCTTTTCTAGGTTGGAATTGATGCCATAGCTAGCTAGAGAGGGAATTTCATCATTTTCCTTCAGTAAAATCTATAAATTCTAGGCTTCTAAATTCAAGTTATGATGTTAAGGAGATGTGGGAGAATGAATCATGGAAAAAGGAGCTATAAGCTATGAGTTAAAATTCACCAAAGTTTACTTGATAGAAGTAGTCCAGCAAGTAACTGAGGTGAGTTTTCTCATTTTTCCTTTGGATTTTCTTAGTTGTTCTTAGCTAGAAATGCTTTTTAGTGATGCCTAACTTCTATGGGGACATGGATGGCTTTGGTTTGAGGTGAATTAGAGCAAGGGAGAGCTTGAAGAAGGGGGAGGAAATGATTGTGAGAGCATAAAATGAAGGTTGGCAGCCTTAAAATGGTGGTAGTTGCATCCCTAATTAAGGGAGGCAAATGAATACAATCATTCTCTTTATGCCCTCAAATTTTCAATAGTTTTCACTTTGAGTTAGGGCTGGTTTAAGTGCTTGAAATGTCTTAAATAGGTTTTTCTTTCTATGGTTGTAGCCTATGGCATGATGGTATATACATGAAATGGTTATTTGTGGGAAGAACTAATGTTAGCGTCAAGTTATATTTTGGCCGATAAAGGTGCATGAGCTAAATGGATGTTAAGGTGTGTTTGGGTACTTGAGTTCTAAATTTATCATTATGGTATTGAAAGGAAATGGCATGGTTTGTAAGAGGTGGAAAAATACATGTTTAGTGCAATATATGTATGTAGCAGAGAGCTTGGCCTAGGAATGTTAATATGTGTGGCTTGTTTAGTATGGCTTTAGGAAGTGTGTTCGGCTAAAAATACCTATGCCCTACACCTATGATACATGACTAATTGGCATGGCATGTAATAAGTTGAATTGTGCATTAATGTGTGGAAAGTTAGTGGTGGCCGAGGCACATGATAGGATTTTGGCTACTTTGAATGGCATGAACTTATAAAGGTATGTATCTAAGTGTGATTATACTAATGATGAAAGGATGATTGTGTAATGAACACTATGGGAATGCATGATTAAGGCTTTTGACTAGTTGTACCGAAAAGCTAGTTTAATCTTAATGGTATGAAAAAAGGGATAATATATGTACCACATTATGTGTACTAACACTTGATCATGTGAGCGTGAGTAGCTTAATTATTTTTGTTTAGAAACAAGTGAAATGTATACTTTAGAATGACATGTAATGTAGTTAAGAAATGACTTATAAAATGATACTAAACTTAGCTTGAAATAATGTATGAAGCATGGGTTGTAATGTGGCTTTAAGGGGCTATAACTTGAAGACTAAATAATTTGCCTAAACTTATGCCTTTGAGGGTTATTATTTATGATCATATGTAATGGCATTTTATTCCCATATTTTAGCCTTGAAAATGGCCTATGATTTTTTAGCTTAAGGCCTATTAACTTGATGCAATTAGTGTTGAAAAATGCACAGAAAAAATAGGGTGAATCTATTGAAAAATGCACTGAAAAATAAGGTGAATCAGACCTAAAAAGCTTAGTAAAAACTTAGTCTCAATAACCTATAACTATCCTAGATAACCTTTACCTGATCAATAAATCCTCTGGATAGTAAATGGTCTATAATTGTGATATACTAATAGAATTAAATTTATCATAATATATGGTAATTATTGGCAATTATCCTTGAATATAGTTTTCTAATATTTTACACAATATAGCTTATTTATGGTCATACCACATCGAGCTAATTTCCAACTGTGCTGAAAAAATTATAACTATATGTTTTTGATATTATAATATTATAAAAAGTTCATCAGTAAAGAAATGGACACAGATTGAAGTTAAATGGAACATTAGATAGGTTAGCCAGTTAACTTAGGGATCCTTGGCAGTTGCTCCATTGTCTGCTTTTCAAACATGGCCAGTACAGTGGCATAGGTCCCTATAGGGGCAACTATATTAGTCTATTGGACAAATAACTTTGTACACTTGCCACTAGATGCCAGATTTGATATAATTGGTGCAGCGGCGTAGGTCCTTATGGGCCACTGCACTAGTCTATTAAATAGACTAGTCTACTAGATAGACACAACCACTTTATCATTCATCATTTATATGATGCTAGTGCAGTGGCATAGGTCCCAGAGGGCTACTACACTAATCTATTTTGACAAACTAGTATGTTATGTAGATAACTCTTTGGTATTTACACCTTGGTTGCCAAAATTCAATTGAGCCGCTACAGTGGCATAGGTCTAGAATGAGGACCACTACACTAGTTTATTTTCCCCTCTAGATCTAGTGTCTATCAGGGTTATGTCATTAGTAGGGCTAGCAAAATTAACTAAATAAGATTAATAAATTGTATAGGACTATGGAATGTAACATAAGGGCATTTTATTAATTTTCCACTAATAGTGAGTAAAGGCTTAAAATGGTATGGTTTATGCATAAAATAATTAATAATGACTGAATACATAAATTATATGACTTGTAATCATTAATTGGATAAATACAGAAAGAAGCACCTTAGTGATAAAATGGTAATTCTATATGCTAGTGTTTTAGGTTAAATTGAGATGTTAGAATGAGATAAGAATAGAGGTTTGATGCATGTAAAGTATGTTGGACATATTCTAAATGTTTGAATTCTGCACTGAGTATTTTTATACTGAGCATAACTATTTTGGTATGCAAGTACCAAGGTTAAAAATGTTGCCTCGTAATGTGTGTAGTGGAGTTCAGAGGTTTTTTTGGCGAAGGTTCATTAGATATAGTTGTATAGCTTTTGCACTCTATGTATTAGGTGAGAGAAATGGGTGTGATGTGTATAAGGGACACAGATTAGTATAT
>CANXYI010032572.1:0-10006 GCA_948208565.1 Hura crepitans
AAGGCTACAGCTAGATTTTGAAGATTTATTTATTATCTGGTTATCATCATTTGAGGATTAAAGCTGAATTTACTTTCAAAACCTAGTATAGGTGTCGTGAGTTTTTAGTGATGCCATCTGGGTTCACCAATGCAACAGTACATCTTCTAGACTTGATGAATAGGATTTTTAATCTCATATGTCTCAAAGGGTAGTGATATTCATAAATGATATTCTGGTAGACTCTAGAAATAAGGAAGAGTATGAACAGCATCTCAGGGCTATGTTACAGACTCTGAGTTAGGAACAATCATATGCTAAGCTCAGTGAATATGAGTTTTTGTTGAGTGAAGTTACTTCTCGAGACATCTAATTTCAATTGAGGAGATCAAAGTGACACCAGTCAAGTAAGGATAGGATGGAAAAATAGTAGCTTATGCTTTAAAATATTTAAAGCCACCTAAGAGGAATCACCCTACTCATGATTTAGAGTTAGCTTTTATTATTTTGCTTTGAAGATATGGAAGCACTATTAGTATGAAGAGAAATGTTACATATATATAGTTTATAAAAGTTTTGAATAACTCCTCACTCAACAAGAGAGAATTAGAGGTAAAAAGGGGGTGGTTAGAATTGATAAAAGCTTATGCCTATTCGATTAATTACCACCTGGGGAAAACTAATATGGTGATAGATGCTTTAAGTAGGAAGTTTATGGTGACCTTAAATGTTAGGTATGCCAAGATGCAATACAGTTGAGAACATGTTGTGTTAGTTGTGTTGTAAGTGAGACCAAAATTTTAAATAGTAGATTAGGTAAAGTCAGAGAAAAGATGAACATCTAGTTCAGATGGCAAGTAAAGCATAGGAGGGGAAGGCCACAGGATCTAAGTTAATGGAAGATGGGTATTGGTCTCATCCGAATAAGCTATGTGTGCACTTAGTATAAATGACTTGAGGGATATAGATAGTAAAAAAGGTATATAAGATTCCTTATTCTATGCCTACTAGCAATACGAAGTTGTACTTAGGCTTAAAGTCTTAGTATTGATGGCCTAATATGAAAAGAAATGTGGTAGAATAGGTTATAAGGGTTGACATGCCAACAAGTGAAAGCTGCACACTAAAGTAGAATTGGCAAAAAGTGATCATGGACTTTGTGATGAGTTCCCCTTTGACCAAGGGTAGATGTGAGGTTACATGTGCGGTTGTTAGTAGGTTAACCAAAACAAGTTCATTTTATCCTGATCAGGAATGATCATTCATTAGGAAAGCTGGCTAGATTGGTTTTTTATGAAATAGTCAGATTACATGGTGTGCTAGTGATTATTTTACTGACAAAAAATAAATTTCTCACTTTACTTTAAGACTTTGGAAGTAATTGTAGAAAACATTTAGCACTAGACTGCCCTATAACATAGCTTTTCATCCTCAGACTAATGAATAGCTATTAAAGGTGATACAGATACTTGGTTATATGTTATGAACTTGTACTATGGAAATTAAAAGTAGCTAGAACCAATACCTATTATGAATAGAATTTGCTTATGATAATAGCTATCAGTCTAGTATGAGAATGGCACCTTTTGATGTTTCACATGGTAAATAATAAAGAACTCCTCTATGGTGGAGCAAAGTTGAGAAAAGTAAAATTTTTGATATTGATGTGATTAGAAATGTAAAGAAAAAAGTGAAAATTATTAGAGATAAATTGAAATTTATGGATGATAGACATTGAAATATGGTTTGATTTAAGCCTATGAAAAGGGTAATTCGAACAATGAAAATGAACCGGTTCAGATTTAGACTTAAGAAAGTGAGGTAGTGAGAAATAAGTCCAAACCATGGGTTAACGTGCTATAAAGGCACCACGACACTAAGGAAACCACCTAGGAGCTAGAGAAATAAATAGTAACCTAGTATCTATTCTTGTTTTCTCTAAGTAATTTCAAGGATGAAATTTTCTTAAGAGGGGAAGAACTGTAACGCCTATGTTTCAAGGCTCTGTAAATAGTGCCACTGGGTCCGAGGAGTGTGCCCGGGGTGTAGGGTCATTTACATGTAAATCAAGGCTACAGCATTAGTTATAAAACTTCAAGGCACTTTAAATTGATTGAAAAGGAAAAATTTAAAAATTTAGCATAACTAATAATTCATTTCGAACAGTGAGCTACTAATATGTGTAATAAAATTTAGTCAAGCCGAAAATGATTTGGGATGTACCTAGATGGACCTAAAAATGATGGACCTAGAAGCTCAAAAATTCCACTGAGTCCATTAGTGAAAAAAATTTTGAATTTAAGTCAGTTTCAAATTTTCTTAATTTTTTAAGTTAGCACATAAATTGAGGCAATTTGAAAAACTATCCTATTGATAGAATTTGGCCACAAAAATTTATGATCATGTAAAGGGGATTAAAATATAAAATTAAAAAATTAGTGTACTTTTTTGCTGTCTGTGTGAATTTTAGTGAATTTTTTAAGTTTATCAAAAAATCAACTCATTTCGAGATGGCTCAGATGGCTAGGGACCCACCCACACCTGGACGGCTAGCCTAAGGGCCATGCCAAGTGTGCATGGTGTTTGACATGTGGACTTTTCTAATAAATAATATGGCAAAATTTTTCCTTCTTTTCTGCCCAATAGATGACGCCACAACAGGCTTGGAGAGATAGTTTCATCTTTATACTCTAGCCAAATATACTAATTCTAGGTTTCTAAATTCATTTTGGGCTTTTAGGGAAATTCTAGAATAAGAATGGAGGCAAAATGAGCCTCTAGGAATTAATTAAAAATTACCAAAGTTTAGTGGTTAAAGGCAGTATAGTAGAGTGCCATGGGTGAGTTTTCTTGCCTTCTTCTTGATTTTTCTTGTGATTTCTTGGCTAGAAATAGTTGTTTAAGGGGCTTAACATCTAGGGGGATGTGTTTGAATGGTTGCTGATGGAAATTTAAGGATAAAATGGCTTAAAGATGGGCGGAGAAAGCTATTGTGGAAGATTGGATTTGGCTATTTTGGGATGCTTAAGGTGTTGTTCTTGAAACGTAAGTGAACTTTAGTATTTTTATAATGCCATTTAATTCTCAAGGGTTGGAAATTGCATTCAGATAACTAAACTTAGTGCCTAATAATGGTATCTTCAACTTTGGGATAGAAATCGTAGGGTGGAACTCAATGGAACAAAAGAAAACCATGTCTTATTTAAAGAAATTGGGATTGCATATAGGAATGACTTGTTGATTGAGAGCTATTTAGAGAGTTAAGGGAATATATATGGTATTTAAGGTGGAAATTGAATGATAATGGTAGTTGTGAATGTCTTTGAATGAGTTATATGGCTCATAGGTGAGTTAGTGTATGTTTGACATGGTATTAGTGTGTGGTTAAGAGCTTAAACTAGTTATATGTATGTGTATGACTTGATTACATGGCTAGAAGTTGATAATATAGGTATGTATATGTGTGTATATAATTATCTAGCTAGTAAGGTGAGTTAGAGGCATACCCTAGTGATTAAGCTTAATTAACATGTATACAAAGCTTATGATGTGTGGAATGTTTCATTAAGATGGAACTTAGGCTATGGTCAAGACACATAATGTACATGAACTATTTGATATGGTATTAAAATGGAAATATATTGCATGTTGAAGTGCTTATGTATGAAATGGAAGCATGTATGTGTGATTGACATCCATAAAGTGTATGATTAAGACTATTAGATAGCTAGGACCTGAAAGTAAAGTTTATAAAAATGGCATAAGAAATAGAGTTCAATATAATGGACATTGTATGGCATAAATTGTTTGATTTATTCTGAGTAATCATATAAGATTAACAAGACATGAGGTAAGTATCTTGGCATAAGTTAAATGGCATGAAATGATTCTTATGTACATACTTTAAATGGCATGGGATGTGGCATGAAAAATGAACTCGAATTTGAATAGGAAAAGACTTAAAAAGTGGCTTGTATAGTGCCTTTAAGGGCTATGATTTATGGTTAAACAAGATGCCTATATTTTGGCCTTAGAAATGGCCTAAGGATTGTATATCTTAGGGCCTATGAACCTTATATACACAATAGTGAAAACTATACTGAAAAAGGTTAAGAAATGATCCTAAAAATGGCGAACACAACTTGCCTAAATAATCTATAACTGTCCAATTGACTATTACCTAAATAAAAAATATCAATAGACAATAAATGATAAATATTCAAGAAATAATTATGGAATAAAATCAATCATAATATACCTTAAATTTTGGTAATTTCAATACTTATAAATTCTTACGAGAATTTACTCAGTATAGCCTAATTGTGCCAATACCAGATCGGGCTGATCCTTAATTATGCAATAAAATTTATATTTATCTATTTTTGACTTAAAAATATTATAAAAAGTTAATCAATAAATAAATGGACACAAATTGAGGTTAGATAGGCCACTAATGGGAGACCCACTAGATTAGTTGATGAGTCACTTAGAGATTTTAATAGTTACTACATTATCTATCTTTCAGACAGGGCCGGTACAATGGCTTAGGTCCTTAGTGAGGCCACTATACTAGTCTATTAGATAGAGAACTTCGTTTCTTTATCATCTACTATCAGTTCCTTAATGTTTGTTGGTGCAACAGTGTAGGCCCCGGAAGGCCACTGCACTAGTCTGTTGGATAGACGAGTCAGTTGGGCAGACACGATCATCCCATTCATAGTATTTTTACCAGTCCATCAACGTATGTCCCTAAGGGCCACTTCACTAATATGTTCAGCAGACAAGTATGGTGAGCAAACACAATCATATTATTATTAAGCTTTCAAATAAAGCCGATACAGTGATGAAGGCACGAAGTGCCACTATACTAGTTTGTTGATGGACAAATCTGCTGGGCAGACAACACCCTTGTTATCTGCACCTTAGGTTCTATAATCTAATTAGACTAGTGCAATAGTTAGGGTCCAGAATGTGGATCACTGCACTATTTTCATTTTCCTCTAGATCCAGTATATGTCGGGGTCATTTTCTTAGATATGCTAGATAAATTAATAAAATAAAGAACAATGAATAAAATCAGGGCTAATAAGCAAATAAAAGGCTTAATTAGGCTTAAATATCTATATAATACTATATAATGTATAACCAGGGGTATTTTGGTAATTTTGCCAGTATGGTATTTATTGACTTGAAATAAAGAACCATGAATGTTATCTTTAATACTAACTTGAATTTATGATTTTTTTTGGTTATGATGATTAAATGAATGATTAGTGGCATATATTGGTACAAGGGCATTTTGGTAATTTTGCAAAAATAACATATCTTACCTTAGATGATAAAATGACTTGAATAACATATCTAGAAATGGCATAGATTTATAAGCTAATTGAGCTTTAGACAACTGTATAAGCAATTAAAAAGGGTTATGGATGAAAGCAAGGGTAGTTTAGTCATTTGGTAAAAATGTTTAATCATGGGTCTAGTAGATAGAGTCAAATAAGATTATCACAAATAATGGCAAGTATTCTCAAGCGATAGAATTTTAAGCTATTATATAGTTAACCATTACATATGAAGGGTAGTGTGGTTATCTTGATGAATGTACTTCTAATCGGTAATATAATAACTTGGTGGAATAATTAAATATCACTACTACAGATATGCATGATAACTTGAATGATATAACTTAAATGCTTGAGTTCACCACTAAGTATTATGTACTCAGTATACCAATTTTGATCTGTAGGTACTCTGAACCTATAGGAAGCCTTGGAGCATATGTCGTCAAGGTTTAAAGCATAGGTAAGTAAAGTTGCCATGTGTTTAGGTTATAGTTTTGCACTCATGTACATAGGTGGGGAATGGGTACCTTATAAAGGCTTCTGTGTATGTCAAGACAATATTTGGTAATGAGTCTCTATTAGACTTTCTTATTTTCATGTAAATACCCTTATTTAATGATATAACTTATGAGCCTGAGGCTCTATATCTTTGAATGTTTGATTGTGGCTTGAAGCCTATATTGATAAACTGATAATATGATGAGGTTAGGCTGATACCTAGGGAATAAGAAAGGTTTAGGAGATGAGAGATATATATTATTAAAGTCTTTTGTATATGTTTGTAATTTGGGATAGTCACCCAGGTAGTTATTATGCTACCAGAATTTTAGGAAAAATCTAATTAGCTTAGAATTCCCCCGTACTTGCATAAACCTTATGGTATAAACCTAAGTGAACCTTTAGAATAGGCCAGGCTAATTTTTTAGTCAAACAGAGTTAGTTAGTACAGAATAAGTAAGAATTAAATGAATGTGATATGGGAGAAATTTAGGGATAGGTGACCTAACAGGAAGTGCACCACTTATTGGGTTTCTTCGAGAATCCAGTAGGGGGTGTTACAACCAACAAGGATCTGCATAAGTTTCCTTCTGGGGCCAGAAGGGAGATTAAGGAGATATGGCAGAGGGAGCTTAAAGGGACAGAGTAGAATCTAGAGTTGAGCATAAAGCTTCTGCCCGATACTGTACCATCATGGCATGGGAGGAGGTTGATGAGCCAAATGTTATAACTAGTATATTTTTTCACTTTAACTCATATATTTTATCATTGATTTATATATGGTCTACATATTCATATGTTTGAACATCATGAGCACATAACCAGGGGTTAGAGTCAAAGCTTATGGATCTAGAGATTATGGTTAGCAATCCTATAAGTCAATAAGTTCTAGTGAATAAGGTATACAAGCATTGTCCGTTGTCAGTGCAAGGACACTAGTTTTTCACTGACCTAATTAAGCTACCATTTAATGAGTTTGATAAGATATTAGGCATGAATTAGGTGTCGACGTATTAGGTAATAGTAGATTGCAAGTTCAAGAGGTTGAGTCTCAAGGCTAAAAATGGGGTTGAGATTATAGTAGTAGGCGAGAAAATAGATTTTTTTGTCTAATGTGATTTCGGTAGAGATAGCAAGGCATATGTTGATGATGGGTTATTAAGCATTTTTAGCTTAAGTGTTTGATACACATAGTGGAGAGCCAAATGCTAGTTACATAGCAATGGTGTTAGAGTTTATGATGCATTTTCTAGAATAGCTGCTCAGTTTACCTCTAGAATGAAAACTTGAGTTCAATATAGAGGTGTTACTTGGCATGACACTAGTATTGATAGCACCATATTGGATGGTGCTAGTTGAGTTGAAAGAGTTAAAGATATAGCTTTAAGAGCTACTTAATAAGGGTTTCATCAAGCTTAGTGTTTCACCTTAGAGAGCACCAATGCTATTTGTGATGAAGAAGGATAGTACTCTTTGATTATGTATGGGTTACCGCTAGACGAATGAAGTAGCCATCAAAAACAATTATTCATTGCCACAAATTGATGACCTTTTTTATTAGCTTAAGGGTTCAAAGGTGTTCACCAAGATTGATATAAGGTCTAGTTAGTATCAATTGAGAGTAAAAGAGTCAAAAGTGGTGAAGATAACATTCAAAACAAGATATGGCCACTATGAGTTCTTGGTAATGCCATTTCAGCTTGTGAATGCTCCTGTAGCATTGAATAGGGTGTTTTGGCCTTTCCTAGACCAGTTTATGGTTGTCTTCATCAATGATATCTTAGTTTATTCCATGAGTAAAGTGGATTATAAGCAACATTTGATGACTGTTTTACAAGTTTTGAGAGGTAAGAAACGATATGCTGAGCTTAACAAGTGTGAGTTTTAACTTAGTGAGGTAACTTTTCTTAGGCACATTATTTCTATAAAAAGGTTTTTAGTTTATCCCAATAAGATAATAGAAGTTATAGAATGGAAACCACCCTAGAACACTATAGATATATAGAGTTTTATTAGTCTGAAATGAAATAACAGATGGTTTTTTAAGGGATTCTCCTTGATGGTAGCACTTATAACTTATCTGTTAAAGAAATACGCCATGTTTATTGGGGATGATAGATGTCAAGAGAGCTTTAAAAAGTTAAAGGTGATGTTGATAGAAGCACCGATTCTAGGAATGACTTTATCATTTATATTGATGCTTCACATAATGGGTTGGGATGTGTTATGATACAAAAAGGCATGGTGGTTACCTATGCTTCTAGGCAGTTGAAGCCACATGAGAAGAACTACTCTATTCATGATCTGAAGCATACAGTGATAGTGTTTTCACTGAAGATATGGATATATCATCTCAATAGTGAGAAGTTACATATACACAAATCATAAGATTTTAAAGTATCTTTTAACACATAATAAGTTGAACTCGAGATAAAGGCAATGGATAGAGCCATTTAAAAATTTTGATTATTTGATCGACTACCATTTTAGCAAAGCCAATGTAGTGGCTGATGATTTTCTAGGAAATTCATAGCAACCATAAAAGCCATAAATGTCAAGCTTTAGTTTATGCTTGATAATGCTTTGTTTATAGAGATACGAGTCAAGCTTAGCTTTTTTATAGCAAATTAAAGAGAGTTAGAAGAATGATCATAGGTTGATAAGCATGATAAGTTCTATCCAAGAGGGGAAGCCTATTAAGTATGATATGAAAAGTGATGGTCATTAGTATTATCATAACAAGATCTGTGTCGTAGATATTAAAGAGCTGAAGAAGCCAATTTTAGATGAGGTGTATAACATTCCTTATGCTATGCATCCTGGTACCATAAAGATTTATCAGGATCTAGAGTTGTCATACTAATGGCCTAATATGAAGAGAGATATGTTAGAGTATGTGACTAGAGGTAGAACATCATGTTCCAACTAGTTTGATGTATCTTATAGCAATTCTAGAATGGAAATAGGATAGAGTCATTGTAGCACTCATAAATCGAGGCTTTGTGAACAGTAGCTCTAAGACTCAAATAGTGCTCTAGAACTCCAACAGTGTTCCTTAGGAGCCGAGACACCATCGTGGGGCTAAGAAGGGGTGTACTGGTCATTAAACATTGAAGGGCTAAAAAATGGGCAAAATGAATTAATTTAAAAATTTAACAGAACTAATAATTCATTTTAGGCCATAAGCTAGTGAATTGTAGCCTTAGATGGTCTTAGGTCGGGAATAACCTTGGGCGTGCCTTGACAAACCTAAAAATATGATACCATAAAGGTTAAAGATTTCACTGAGTTCATTGGTAAAGGAATTTTGATTTTTTGAGGTTGTTCAGTAATTTTTTGAAATTTCCCGATTTTTCGAGAAATTAGTTAGCCAACTTGCTAATGAAGTTTTGATGTGAAATTTTACAAGGCCCTAAATAAGCCCAATCAAGGATTTTTATAATAGCCACAATGATTTTCCAAGGTCCAGATGAATTTTTAAATTTCTCAAAGTTAGAGCAAAAAATTGAGTTTTATGAATAGCTCGAGCGCCATGTGTTGCCACTCGAGCCACCCACTCACTCATAAAAATACCATGCCATATAGATATCCACCCACTATGCTGAATAACCCCTTATACCATCATCCCCTTCACCATTTCCCTTTAGAGTTACTGTTGCCATTAAAGCCTTTCCTTGTAACACCCATAAATCAAGGCTCTAAGAACAATACCTCTGAGTGCTGAGTAACCTTCATGAGGCCCGAGGCAACACGTACTGGTTATGAAATTTTGAGGGGCTTGAAAATTATGAAAATGATATAATTTAAAGATTTAGGAAAACAAATAAATTATTTTAGGTCAAAATCTAATAGCCATAGGCTCAGACGGACTTGTGCTAGGAATGACTTAGGATGTGCCTAGATAAAACTAAAAATACAATAACCTGAAGGTCAAAAATTCCCCTGAGACAACTAGTGAAAGAATTTTTAAATTCTAAGGTTGTTTACTATTTTTCTTAAATTTTAGGATTTTCATATAAATTGAGGAAACTGGTTAATTGTCTAGCTAATGGAATTTGACCATGAAATTTTGTGAGGCCCTAAATAGGCCTAATCAAGGATTTTAAAAATTGATGCAACAATTTTTTCATGTCCAAATGAATTTTTAAAATTTCTCAAAGTTGCAGTTAGAAACAAGTATTTTT
>CANXYI010032590.1:0-10101 GCA_948208565.1 Hura crepitans
TTTGCCTTTATAAAAGATCTCAACAAGATTGGAAATTTGGGATAAAATCTTCAGAAATCTAAAAAATAGTGTTTTAAAAGTGTATTTTTTTTTATTTTTGGTGTCTTTTTCTCTCAAAAATCAACTCTTTTTTGAAAAAATCATTTCAGAATTTATACACATTTCATAAGGTAGAAAATCACCATTTTAGAGGTGAAAATGGCTATTTTTGACAAATTGGCCATTTTAGAGGGCAAAACGGCCATTTTCTCAAAATGATCGGTTCCCTTCTATAACAGTCCACTTCAGTAAAACGGCCATTTTGATAGGCAAAATGGCCATTTGACAACCATTTTCATTGCAAAAATGGCTATTTTCCTTGAGAAAATGGTCGTTTTAACTCTTTTGTCCAAAAGAAAACTTTGAGATCTTCAAACTAGACATTAAAACCCTTATTTATCAGGATTTTCATCCTTTCAACCTCATTAGGCAAATCAAACATAGGAGCCCTAGAACCCTAATGGCTATAGTTGCCCCTAACTTTGGGGAGGCAACTACAGAGTGTGTGAGGTGACACAGAGTTTAAAAAAAGGGAGATACTTACCTTATGAGGTAACCCTTTTGTAGGTGCTTTGAAATAAAGTCATTATGACTAAAGTTTGCTGGGATCTAAGTAGTGCTAGAGACATTGCACTTGAGGTTAATTTGGTTTAGGTAGTGCTTTGAGACATTACACCTGAAGTTAATTTAGTTTAGGCAGTGCTTGGAGACATTGCACTTGAATTTGAGTAATGTTGTGAGATGTTGCACTCGAAGTTAGTTTGGTTCAAGCAGTGCTTTAAGACATTGCACCTAAATTTAGGCAGTGCTGTGAGACGTTTCACCTCAAGTTGATTTGGTTTAGGTAGTGCTTAGAGACATTACACCTAAATTAGGGCAAAGCTATAAGAAATTGCACCTAAAGTTGATTTGGTTCAGGCAGTGCTTAGAGATATTGCACCTGAATTTAGGCAGTGTTGCAAGATATTGCACCCGAAGTTGATTTGGGTCAGGCAGTGCTTTGAGACATTGCACCTAAATTCAGATAGTGCTATGAGACATTGCACCCGAAATTGATTTAGTTCAAGCAGTGCTTGGAGACATTGCACCTAAATTTTGGCAATGCTACGAGACGTTACACCTAAAGTTGATTTGGTTTAGGCAATGCTTTAATACATTGCACCTAAATTCGAGTAATGCTGTAAGACATTACACCTAATGTTGATTTGGTTCTGGCAGTGCTTTGAGGCTTTACACCTGAAGTTAACTTTAGAAAAAATTTTGTCAATGACAAGTCACTGTTCTTGCCCCTTGCAACTGAGTAAATGGTGCTAGACAAATGTTGATGCATTATTTGTGATGTTGCATAGCAGATTCGGCTTGCTCCCTATATAGAAAAGAAGTAAGTGAAATATGTTAATCATTAAAGGTCATTGGTAGTGTGGATGCATGTTGTGTGTGAGTGCACTTTTGAATTCATGTCACTATATGAAAGTCATTATTTTTTATGTCTTTACCTCTCTCTTTTTTTATTATATATATATTTTTTATTATACCCTTTTTTATTTTTTATTATTTATTATTATTTTGTTGTTTTATCAATGTTTTGGCAAAAGATAAAAGTAATGAACAAAATATGATAATTTTATAAATGAATGCTTTTGAGTACAAAATTTTTGTGTCCTAAACTAATGTGTACATAAAAAGGTAAAATAAAAGTTTAGGGAGTTGGGGGCTATATCTGAGTCTGAAGAGTTTGATGCTCCACCTCCATCATATTTAATCTCCTCAACATCTCTTGTTGGGACTCTTTTATCCTTATGCTAAGATCTATGTCCATGTGGTGGAGCTACACCCTTATTTAAGCCTATAAGCCCTACAGGAGAGTCTCGAATAATAGGGGAGGAGGTGTTAAAGAAGACAGGCTAGCCTCATCTATCCCCTATCATTGAGCTGGTCTTTGAGGAGATGAGTCTGCTCCTAATAGCTTAGTGAGGTCAACTACAAAATGGTTATCCCCTCTTTACTGCTCCCCTGCTTACTTGTCTAACTCAGCAGCTATCAACAATCTGTAGCCTGTCGGCACTCAAGAGTCAGTCTTAGCAATCCCGATAGCTATACAAGTATCGCCATTGACCCAAAGCTACTGCTAAAGGGCTAAACTAAGATGTTGCTTTGGGATATGCAATCTTAATAGAATGGTTGTAATGATACCTCTAACGATGATCCTTTTACTAGGGGATCTGCTGGCATAGTAGAGATGCTTAAGGATGGTCCATATTGGGTTGAATCGGATGCTATGCTCCATGCCCCAAAACCTATATAGCTTGGTCTAGCTCACCTGACTAGCACTATTAATGCACCCTAAGTAGTTGACTACTGAGACTCTATGTAGGTAGCGGTGGACAGGATTTTTGATAGTTGATGCCTTAGTCTGACTAGCGTTGTAGAGTGTGCTAACCCAACTAAGGTACTCTTAGTGCTCATCCAGGCTCTTTAAGACCTCTGTGTCCCCGTTAGCTGGTAGTTGAAGTAGCTTAATGAACTAAAGGAATAAGATATGAAATCTAGTCTCGAGGGCAGCGAAGTGAATAACAGATGTATCACTCGGGTGTGCTCACTAGAAGGGAAAGGTGCTTAAGAACTCTAGGGTGATAGCTAGATAAGTGGCACACCTCTAGAAGTAGAACTCTCACTAGCCCACCTAAGCAAGCAACTGGTCCACTCTATCTAGCACACTTAGGTCTTACAGGGTATATATGCACAGGTAGTGGCTCCCAATTTGCATGATAGTTGAGAGGCATTGAAACTATTCAACCTCCTCATCAATAAGCTACACCAATACTGCCACATGCTCTGGCATGGGCTAGTGATATAGGTAGTTCTATTGGTGTTGTGGAGGCATGATTATGTATATATATAGTGTTTGTGTAGTGAAATGAAGAAGAGTAGAAAATGCAGGAAAATGACCTAAATGAAAAAAGTCAACTTTAAATAGTGCAGGCAAAAAGGGCCATTTTCGCTAGAGTAAAATGGTCATTTTAGGTGATGAAAACAACTGTTTTTAGGACAAAAATGGCCATTTTGAGGCCTAAAAATGGCTATTTTTGGTCGAACCAAAAATGTCCTTTTTTGTCCAAAACACCCATTTTTCACTTTTTTAGGCTATAAATGCATTGATTTATGCATAGATCCTCATGCCACTTGAGTTTTTTCATGCTTTTTGAAATGATAAGTGATAAATTTCTTCAAAAACTTCATAAAATTCTTGATCTCCTATCCACATAGGTGACTTCTATTTTGGCCCCCTACAGTGGCTTGAAATTTCTTTAAAGAGTATGTCTCGATCTGTCCTTCCTCAAGGTTGTAACCTGATTTTGGGACCCATAATTCCACATATTCTAATTTTCACATCAAGAATTATGCCCTCTATTTGAGGAGTTTGCTGCAATCTTAGGTGCATCTCATTCTTCCAATATACTACCTTGCTATCCGACTTGTATTCTTCTCTACCCATATAAAGTTGTTGATGCATTAGGTATACTACCATCATTGGCTACTAGATAGGTCCCATAGAGAGAAATAGTCTCCTTAAATGCATTATTAGCCTATGTTGAAGGCTATTAAGACATTCCATCCCTTTACGTAGGTGTATATTTATTCATCTTTTTCTCAAAATATCTGATAGTTTCATCTGAAGGCCATTTTAGAGATTATCGACTATTCAGCATGGTCAGCAATTTAATGAAGGGCTTGAGTCCTTTTCCCTTAATTCTTGCTAAAACAATTCTCAACCTTAATACTGTACAATCTGGAGAAGCTGAATTTTTCTATGGGAGCCCACTTCTACTTCAGGTTCTTTTCTTGGAATAGATCGCCAAAAAAGGGGTTTTTGCCCTATCCTCTAGTCTATCTTTTACCTAGTAAGCCTTTCCAAGTTTTTATTCCTAATACACTTTTTAAGGTTAGACTGCCCTTACAGGATTTCACCCTATCGCTTACTTGACTTTTGCTTAGGATGCCTTTACGGGTTTTTATTCCTAATAGATTTTTTTTAGGTCTAGTTATAGGAGAAGCTTCACCTATTGGATAAGCTTCACCTATTGGATAACCCTCCCCTTCGTGTCCTTAGATCTTATAGTTTAAAGCATTTGCTGTCTCAAGCCATTATATGCCATTTTGTAGACATTAAGCAATAGGTCTCTTGGCTAGGTCTTTTACCCGATGATGATATAAGTTTTAGGAACTCTTAGATTTTCTTACAGTACATGTTGCATAGTGGCACATTAAGCTATGTTCCTTTAGTGGGTTTTCATAAGGTTACTTTTTGCATCCTTAACCATTGCATGAGGTAGTTTGGTGAGACCTAAGGCATTATCATTTGCCCACTATCTTTTAGAGGAGGAGATATATCTATCACCTTCATTGCTAGTTATCACAACCTGTGGAAGTAGTTACCTCTAAAAATGAATATTGCACCCAAGGCTAATTGCAATTTTTAGACTTTTGATCTATATAAAGAATGGGTAATAGGCCTTTCTCAAGATAACTTAACCTGTTGGCTAAAGATGGGTAGTAAGAGTAGCAATAAGAGGTAAAAGACTTGAGAGAGATTTTTTATTATTTATTTATTTATTTATGTTTATATATTTTCTTCTTTTAGACTTGTATTCAACATTAAACTCCATCATTTTATAAAATGCTTAATCTTGCTTATTAAAGTAGTCCTATCTAGCTGCATCATATTGGCATTTTATTGTAATCACAATAGGACATTAAATGCAACAACATATTTCCTCATTTAATCAAGGGAAATCTTAGTTACATCTTAAACTCTTGCCATCAATTAACCCTCTCGGGTTTTCTCGATTGACCATTTCTCTGAAACCCTAATTATTGCATAGGATGCCTTTTTCGGTTTTCATCCTATTGGGATGCCCACTTTTAGCAAGGCTGCCCTTTTCCAATTTTCAACCCACAGGGCTATTTTTCTCTTCTTTTTCTCATTCATCTATCTTTAGCCATAGAACCTCTTTAATCTGTCTATATTTATAGGCTCTTTAAATTTATTTCCATCACAATCTACAAGGATTGCAGCACCCTTTGGCAATATTTTCTTGAGGATGAACGGCCCTTCCCAATTTGGCTTGAACTTCCCTTTTAGGTTAAGTAGTCCTAGCCTTATCTATTTAAGGACTAGCCCTCCTTTTTTTAGCTTGTGATTCTTCACCCTTTTGCGAAGGCTCATGACATCATTTTCTAGTAAATTTAATTGTGATAATTAGCTTTTAGTAGCTTCTCATTTAGCAAGTTTAACTATTGGAACCTTTGTTCTACCCAGGCAGTCTCAAGAATCTCTGTCTCTATTGCCAATCTAAACACTGGAGTTTGATCTCTACTGGAAGCACTGTATTTGTCCCGTATACTAAAGAGAATGAAGTAGCACCTGTTAAAGATCAAATCATAGTCCTGTATCCCTAAAGAGTAAAAGGAAGCTTATTAGCCTAGTCTTTATAAGTTATAACTGTCTTAGCTAGAATCTTCTTAATATTCTTGTTTGTTGCTTCGACTGCTCCATTGGCTTGTGGTCTATAAGGAGAGGATTTATGTTGTTAAATCTTGTATTTCTATAATAGTGCCTTTGTTTTATCTTAAAATTGTACATTGTTATCTGAGACGATATGATATGGAACCCTGTATCTACAGATTAAATTCTTCTCTATGAATTTGGCCATCTCTCTTACTCCCAACTTCTTAAAAGATTCTATTTCGACCTATATTGAGAAAAAATCAATAGCTACCACAATAAAATAATGCCTATTCAAGGCTATTAGATGTATCTCTCCAATTATGTTTATCCCCCATGCAGTAAATGGCTAAGGGGATGATAAACTATGAAGTTCTGACATTGGCACTTAACTTAAATCCCCATACTACTAACACTTTGGCATCTTTACACGTACTTTAAGTAATCATGGTCCATTGTAAGCCAAAAGAATCTATGGAGCATGATCTTTTTGGCTAGCTTGAAACCATTCATATGTGTTCAATAAGACCTTACATGTATTTCCTCAATGACATCTTTCGCCTCTCTCCCCTCTAAGCATTGAAGCTGAAGACTGTCTACTTGCCTTTTGTATAGGACCCCATCTGCACTAGTGAATTGAGTTGCCAGTTTCCTCAATACCTTTTTGGCCTTGTTTGTGGCTTCTTTAAGGAAGTCTCCATTCTCTAAGTAATTCTAGATATCACAAAACCATGGCTTACCTTTTTCTTGCTCTATTTCCATTATTTGCTTTGTCTCATAGTAAGGCTTTTTAGAATTAGAAATGATTACTGGTTTCATGATTACCCCTTTTAGATTATCCCACATAGATACCAAGGTGGCTAATGCATTTGCTAGTTGATTCTTATCTCTCAAACATGACGGAAGGTGCATATTTCAAACTATCCACTGATAGATCCTAGGTACTCTGAATAAGGCATTAATCTTTCTTCATGAATGGTCTATTCTTCATTTGTTTGATACACTACCAATGATGCATATCCAAATCCTCAACTATTTTTGTACCAAGAGCCAATAATGCTTCAAGTTCGAATATGCAAGCTTTATACTCTGCTATGTCATTTGTGACTCTGTGTTTTAGCTTTTTAGCTAGTGGCAATTTTTCTCCTTCAGGGGTTACAAAAATTACTCCTACTCCTACTCCTTTACTATTCACTATCCCATCAAAATACATTTGCCATCCTTGGACTACAATTGGGTTTAGGTTTTCATCTAGGAATTCGAAATCCAACTGCTCACTTTTTAATGGATGATTAGCTAGAAACTCTATGATTGCCCGCCCTTTTATGGGCTTCTTTATTATGTATTGAATGTCAATTTCTTAAAGTAAGAGAAGCCATTTACTAATTTTCCTTACCAAAGATGGTGCCATCTAAAGGTATCTTAACGGATTACATTTAGATACTGCTTGTATAATATAGGATTGGAAATAGTGCCTCAGTTTCTTCTAAGCCCACACTACTGCTAAGCAAATTTTTTCCACTTCTATGTATTTGACTTCCTACGGAAGAAACTTATTGCTTAAGTAGTAAATCACAAATTCAACCCCTAACTAATGTTCCTGCACTACCATAGCCCCAACTGAGCTTTCTTCAATAGACAAATAAAGGACTAACGGCTTTTCATGCCTTAGTGGTTACAATACTGGTGAATTTAGCAAATATTCCTTAGTTATGTCAAAGGCTTTCTAACAATCATCATTCCACTTGATTAGTTAGTTCTTTCTGAGAATTTTAAAAATAAGCTCACATATGGTGGTGAGCTTGGCTATAAACCTACTAATGTATTATTTTTTTACCTAGAAATCCCCTTATCTCTTTTTCTTTCTTTGGGATTGGCATTTCTCTGATTGCTTTGACTTTACAAGGGTCCCTCTCAATTCCTCTTTGACTCACAATATGCCCTAAGAGTTTTCCTAAAGTTACCCTAAAGTCACATTTTTTTCGGATTCAAACACAAATTGTACTTTTCTATCCTCTTAAAGAACTTTTCTAGGGCCTTAAAATGTCTTTCCTTTGTAGAGGATTTTATCATCATATCATCAACATACACCTCCACTTCTTTATGAATCAAGTCATCAAGAAATCTTATGGCCATCTTTTAGTATGTTGCTCCAGCATTCTTCAACCCAAAAGGTATAACCCTATAGTAAAAGGTCCCCCATTTTTGTGATGAAGGCAATTTTTATCTTATCTGCTATTCTATTTAGAATTTGATTATAATTGGCATACCCTTTCACAAAACTGTACATTTTGCACATTGATACATTATCAATCAATGCATTTATATAGGGTAATAAGAAGTCATCTTTTGGGCGAGCTTTATTCAAATCTCTATAATCTATGCACATTTGAACCTTACCATCTTTCTTAGCGACTGGCACTATATTGGCTAACCATGTCAAATGCTGTACCTCTTCTAAGAATTTGGCTTTAAGTTGCTTATGCACTTCTTCTTTTATCTTCTCTGGCCATTCTAGTCTTATCATCCTTAGCTTTTGCTTCTCTAGTTTTGCCTCTCTGTATATGTAGATAGCATGTTTAGCTACCTCTCTATCCACCCTTAGCATGTCTTTATAAGTCTAGGCAAAGACTTTTTCATACTTTTTTAACATTCTCTCAAATTTAATTCTCTCTTCAGGAGTTACATCAGATGCAATTAAGATCTCTTTAGGATTTTCATCAGTGATAAGATTAAATGAGGTAGTATTGATTGAATTTAATGTTAAACATGTTATATGTGTTGTGATTATCATTATGCATGATGTAGTTAGATGAGAAATCACAAAAACAAGCAAAATTGTTCATATTATTAATAAAAGAAATAGGAACATAATCATTAAAAATTTTAGGCACATATAAATTCTCAAAAGGGTCTTCAGGAGGGTCTTCTTCTTCTACCTTCTTCTTTCCTTTGTCTTGGAGCATGGTAGCAGTTAGATTCTCTTTTATGGGTTTGACTTTTAGCTTGGCTAGCTTGGTCATGACTTCTTCATCTTAAAAGTCTAAAGTGACTTTTATTTCATTTGTAGCCCAGTCAAACACATCACTAAAAATCTCAAACCCCTACATGACTTTCTCTTTCATGATAGCTGACTTTGACTCTCCACAGTAGTTGACATTTCCCTCAGCTCGAACAAAACTTTCTTCTAATGGTGGGATACCTTTTCTTACGTCTTTGGTTCTAAAGTCTTTATAATGTATCCTAACCCTTTCCGATCCTTCTTTCCCTAAGGCTGAATGGTTGATATTGAAACTTTTGAAGCATGTCCTAAACCAACACCGGGTAAATAGTTCATCTTTTTCAACATATTTACCACTTTAGGATCACCTCCTTCTCCTGAAAAGATCCCAGCAATATGGAAACCATTAATAGGCTAGTTGGCTATCTTGAGCATCGAAACCTGATTTACTCTCGTAACCCTTATTATCACTATCTCACCATTATGGGGGATTTTTATCATCTGGTGTAGTGTCGATGGAACTCTTGCTAGCTTATAGAACAAGCAGAGAGAAATTTGTAAGGATATCAAGCACTATAAACTCTACATCATTTATGATCACCCCTATTTTGACCTTAACTTTAAAAGTCCCATACGCTTATCTCTTTGTGTTATCATAGACCATAATTGTAAGTTTGGACTAAAAGATCATTGAATCTTCAATCCTATATATAGTTATTACTTTGAGTGGGCACACATTGATTTATGAGCCATCATCAATCATTACACATGCTGTGTGCTTACCATTAACTTTATCTTTTATGTGTAAAGGATAGTTATGGTGATGCCTTTCAGGTGGAAGGTCTATATCAAAGAAGCTAACCATTGCTTTTTCCTCTCCTTTCACCATTGCCACTAGCTCAGATGGTGATATGGTTGTTGAAACTATTGCAGCATATAAGGCTTTAACCACCTTTTGTCGATGAGAAAAGGATTGATGCAATAGATCCTAAATCAAAATCTATGTAGAAGTTTTCTTTAGTTGCTTTGTCACTGCATCTTCTTCTTTTTCCACAACTGATGTGATTGGCTCCTTCCCCACCTTAGGTACTACTCGACCACTTTGAGTTACAGCTTTGGTCTCTCATTCTTCACTCAGTTTCTGCTCTAAATCTAAATCTATCCATAAATCCTGGACCTATTCCTTTGGCTCGCTTTCACTGTCTGTAGCCTATATATCTACACACCGAAACCTAACTTGATTCTGGCCTTCTCTCCACTGCTAGGTAGTCATTTTTATATAAGCCCCGAAGTACATACCATTTTAGCAAACCTGAATTAACCACGTTGATAGGTGGAGGAACACTTAAATAAGCACTTTGACCCTTCTATCTCTTCTCCGAATTGGGGATCTGTCTTAAGTCGATCAATTCTTAAATCCTATCCCTCAGAGTGTGGCAATTATCTATGTCATGGCTTATATGTTGTTCATACTAATAATACAAGTCTAATCTACAATAGGGATGGCCTTCATTCCGCGCAGGTCTAGAAGGAATAAGTTGAATTTTTCCTTCTT
>CANXYI010032776.1:0-12208 GCA_948208565.1 Hura crepitans
TAATTGAATAATCAAATAAATAATTAAATTTTTTTTGTTATAAAATAAAATTTAAAAGTGATTATGGTACAAATACACTATGAATTATTTAATTTATTAAGTTACATTGGAGATGATCATTCTAATTCTATTCAACAGGAAAATAATAGGTACAATCTGCTATTTAAATAATGAAATAACTATGAAAATTTACTTTTAGTTTTTGTACATTGTTTATTTTATAATTTTTTTATATGACATACATAGGCTTACATTTTCAAATTAAATTCATTCATATAGTATTTTTTTCACCCCTTTACACTAAATGATAAATAATTTTTTTACAGGAAAATGTAAATAAATTAACTTCTTTCAAAAAAATAAATTGCTATTGAAAAAATTGTTAATTTTATCCAAGTCAAAGTATTTCAAAGTACAAAACATTTAAATCAAATTATGGTTTTTATATTGTAAAGGTATTGGGGACAAAGCGGCTGTGTTGGAGTCATCACCGGGCCTTACACCAGAATCTATTAATCTTTTGCTTAGAAAGGATTTGAAATTAGATCTTATTTATGCCTCGATAATGTACTTTTTTTTCATATTCCAATGTTTCTCTATCCCATATCATGCAAGTAAACAAAATAATTAAAAGCGTTCATATCACCTTTGCACATAAGAAAAAGTAAAATGCAGTAACTGAAATATACAACAAATCATAAATATATAAATTATACATCCATAAAATGGGTAATTCATTTAATTGCTTGTTGACCTAACAATTGCCTAAAATTCCATAGGAATTGATGGTGCCCAACTCCCATATCTAAAAGATTGGCCTCTATTAAAATACATTTTTTTGTACTTTTATTAAAGAAAAATCAAAATAATTTTATTAGGATAACACTAATTAGTTATATAGAAAAATTATTGTTGTGAGCTTATATTTTATGTGTGAAATGTGTTAATTAAGATACCTATTATAACCATAATAGAAAAAGTACACAAAATAAGTGCCAACCTATGATACCCCAATTTTTTAATATAAGAGGAAGAATAAATATACAGAACTAAAGGGGATTTACAATATGTAGGATTTAAGAGGGAATGTAAATATGAATCAAGACTTAAAATTTACTTAATTTAGTAGAGGATTTATAGACTATAAAATAAAGATATTTACCAGTTCTTTTCTAGGGGCATCTTTACATTCTTTTTATTTGATTTATAAAAAAGGCAGCTAAGCAAGAAAAAAAGTGGTGGTTGGTCAGTCGGCCTGAACTTCCTTATATTTTTCGTCTCCATTTGCACTATAGGTTACCATTTTTCTTCCATCCCATAACCTAAACCAGCCTTAAATCCTCCATATTTTTTTTAATTAAAACTAGTAGTGAAGAGAAATAAAGCCTATCAATATCTAGATTTTTGGTTTTGATTTCATGATTTTGAGAAGTAATTAACGCCACTATGAATTGAATTTCTCTATTTTATCCATAAACTTGATTTCATCATATGTTCTTTTTCTTAAGGGAGCAGTTAATAAATTTAATCAAGTTTAAATTAGTGCTAAATGTGAATTAAAGAATTTTAAGGACAGAGGTATAGAGGCCGACGACGGAGCTTGAATTGGTAGAAAAAAGGAATAAAATTGATAGAGACAATCTGAATAACATGCAACAATTTACACTAGATGAAGGTAAGAAATTGAATGAATTTTATGATTTTAATAAAAATCAAGATTTATAGAGAGTTGAATTAGAGGGACGTGTGGAATTCTCTTCGTCAAATTCAAGTCCTACTAGAAACTAAGCACCTATTGAATTAGAGCTTAAATATTGGGATTTAGAGGAAGGGTTAGAGATTAAATTAGACTAATAAATATTATTAGATGTTGGAGCTGATGAATTTATCAAAATGAGTTAGGGAAGTAGCTGAATATGGTGTTGATTTTGATGTTCTAAGCCAAAACAAGGGGAATAATTGCAAGTGATTAATTAAAGATACAAGAGAAGTTTGCCATCGCCACAACTGAAGGTTGTATAGAAACTCTAGATATGGATTTTGTAGTGGCTACTGTGATGTTTGTTAGCTGTGCTAGGCATTCCCAATTAAAAGTTGATTGATTTTTACGGGACAACGGAAGGAAAGCCTCCGTGATTCAGGGATTCATTTTAATTTTTCCTTCAATTTTGTGTTTGGCTTTGAGTGTTAGGTTCTAATAGTGATTTAAAGGGATATGGGTAGCTAATGCATGTTGAGATTGAGGGAAATTAACTAGTAAAACCAAATTGCTATAGTAGATATAGCCAATTTCAGTTAGCTAAGATGTTTATTTTTTTTTTTGATTTTGGTAGTATTAATGTTGCAAACCTAAGTTATTGGTTTCGAATAAAGTGTAAAGGAATTAAGTTTAGGGAAACTAAGGTAACAAGAAAAAGAGCTAAGGTAGAAATAGGGTTGAATGGTAGCCAAAATTTATATCTATAGAATATGTAAAATTTATAGGTCTGGCATATTTGTTGTGATGTTATCCTTTAGTGCAATCGGTGTATTTGAATTACTTCTACACGTTTAGAATGGAGTTCAAGTATATTAAAACAAAGGTTAGTGCCTTTTATAAATCTTTTAATTCAATTAGAGTTGCTGAGATAGTTGAAGTTTTTGTTTTTGCTAGAACTGTATAGTTTGCTGCTGTAATTCAAATCTTTTTTCTTCTTGATAAAACATGAAATTAAAGAGCAATTGGCGTAGAGATTAAATCTAAACTTCAACTATGGAATTGAAAATGAATTTTAAGTAAATAGATGAATTATTCCTTTAATATGAAGTCTAGATACTAGTTGGTACACATGCACCTCTAAATTTAAACTATTGCATTACGTTACTTTTTTTTATGCCTAAAGGGTATGTTTGATAATGTTCATGAATAAAGAAAGTATTAGTAAGGAATTTGTATAAACATAAAGTTCAAGAACTAAAATGTTATATTGTTCTAGTGTTTTTAAGAATCATATATCTATGTTTAAGTGCGATTCAACTTTATCAAATCAATTCTTTAAGTGTGCATGAAATATGTAAAGGTTTGTTCCTTTACGAAAGTTTAATAAAAAGTAATAAAAGGTTAAGTATATGATCAATCAAAATTGCTAATTGATCTTACTTTACAAACTGGGTATGTTGATATTATTAAATGTCAAGTATAATTTTACATACAATTAATTTATTAAGTTAAAAACTAGGAATATTAGAGAACTTTGATATGATATTTACACATTAATTATAGTGAGATATTTATAAGATGTAATGTACATAATTTAATGGGTAATGTCTGAAGTCTAGTTATATCTTGGTGATAGTGAGGCTAAATTATATGTATAAGAAGAATTATGATGTAATTATGATTACTTGTTAAATATTATAAAATGTTATCCAATGTATGGAATACATGTTGAAAGCAATTTCATATATTGGCATGCATAATTTTAGAAATGGCCAAAAGGTATAAAAGGGGTAAAAGGTATGTAAAAGTTTGAATTACTATAATAATGCTAAAGTAGACATTAAGGATAATATTAAACTATATGTAAAGCATATGTAATAAGCCATGGAAATTAACTGATGTAATATATGAAGATGAACATTCTTATATGACTAGGTATATACATTTGAGTAAGCAAAATGATGGTAATTGAGATGGAATAAGCATGTGAACATGAGATTTGCATTTCACATATTTAGGAATAAAAGGCCTTTATGGCAAATTTGGTACATCACATGTTAAGTGATTGTGAATGTAATATGCGTGTGAAGTATTATGTGTGCAGGAAAATGACTTAATGGAATTTGGATATAAGTAGTATAGATCTATTTCTACCAAGGATTTAAGAAGGTCCTAGGATAGTTTGGCATGCTAAATAGTGGACACCTGTAGATTTGCCTATCATTGATAACTTCAGCTATCTTATCATTACATACCTTCAAGTACCTATTGGTCTCTTATATGGGTAATAGAGGGGTTCTAGGAAGAAATAGGCTTTAAAAGAATAAGTGATTTAAAGAAACTAAATAAAGTTATTACAATCATCAAAAGTGGATTTATGATTTCTATATGACATTAAAGGCATGAACACACACTTTTATAAGCACTTTATAAGAAGATATACATATATACATACATTTATATATACATATATATACATATATATGTATATGTGTGTGTATATATATATGTATGCTATGCTTTTATATGCATGACTTGTCATGCCATAGTAAAATGAACATAATGATTGGATATTTAATAAAAATATACATGTTATCATTTATGCATCGAATATAGTATGTTATGCATGTTAATTTCATGACAAGTGAAGATATGGATTTTGATACCAATGGTAGAAACATTGTTAGGTTTTGTTATAATCAATCATTTTAATAAAACTTGTATGAAAGTTTTTATATTTTATCCATAACTAGTGAAGATGACATTATTCATGTAAATTCCATGGTAAATAAATTAAGGATGGTATATAAAAGAAAAACATGCATGTATGCATTGGGTAATTTTAGAATCTATGAATGAAATCAATATGTATAATGAACATTGATGCCATGATTGAAGTCCATTGTATATTTTCATGAATTATAGGTTGGAATGAATTTATATACATGTTAAATTCTACAACTTAAGCTGTCTGATGGTAAGTGATATGCTATTTATTAACTGTGAGGATAGAATGTATATATTATTTGTTTTCTTGAGACATACGTAGGGGAATTTTAAAATTTTTGTGAAAAACAACCATTGATTTTATGACCCGAAAGAATCAAATCATTATTTACAGTTAACTAGCAGCCTTTAGATGTTTGTTGTAGGTAACTTTTCATAGATTCCTTCCTTTGCTCTTCGCATTGGGTTGTCACAAACCACTATGTTCCTTAAGATTGGGGGCACCTCTAAGATCTCCACATTATGAGATTAAGGAGTAGGTGTGTAGATTGCTAGGGGCTAGTAAGAAAAATACATAGATGAAGAAGAAGAAGAAGAAGAAGAAGGAAAATGAGAGAGTATTAAACTTGTTATTTACATGAAATAGAGAGCAAATATACGTTCTGTGGCTGCTATGAATTAGGTATATTTATATCTTAATAAACCTTATCTAGGTCAAGTTTTAACCTTTAAAAGCTAACCTAAAAAGCCTACAAAAGATCCACACATTTAGGCCCTTTGTGGTCCTACACGCATAGGCCCAAAATTAGCTTATGCACATATGCATATGGACCTTTGTGGATTTTTAGTATGTGGCTCAACAAGGCATCAATTCCAGCCATTAAAGGTCTTTTTAACCATTAAAAGGTCTAATAAAATTAGGTATCAAATTCATAAACAATTGGACTCAACAAGGTCCAATTTTGGAAACCTTAGTTCTGGTTTCCAAAAATGGACTAGGTCCACTTTAGCTAAAGATTCCCAGAATAAAGGCATATTAGACAATGACATAAACATTATAATCAATCATTTTAATAAAACTTGTATTAAAGTTTTTATATTTTATCCATAACTAGTGAAGATGACATTATTCATGTAAATTCCATGGTAAATAAATTAAGGATGGTATATAAAAGGAAAACATGCATGTATGTAATTTTAGAATTTATGAATGAAATCAATATGTATAATGAACATTGATGCCATGATTGAAGTCCATTGTATATTTTCATGAATTATAGGTTGGAATGAATTTATATACATGCTAAATGCTACAACTTAAGCAGTCTGATGGTAAGTGATATGCTATTTATTAACTGTAAGGATAGAATGTATATATTATTTGTTTTCTTGAGACATACGTAGGGGAATTTTAAAATTTTTATGAAAAACAAGCATTGATTTTATGACCCGAAAGAATTAAATCATTATTTACAATTAACTAGCAGTCTTTAGATGTTTGTTATAAGTAACTTTTCACAGATTGATTCCTTTGCTCTTCGCATTAGGTTGTCACAAACCACTGTGTTCCTTAAGATTGGGGGCACCTCTAAGATCTCCATATTATGAGATTGAGGAGTAGGTGTGTAGATTGCTAGGGGCTAGTAAGAAAAATACATAGATGAAGAAGAAGAAGAAGAAGAAGAAGGAAAATGAGAGAGTATTAAACTTGTTATTTACATGAAATAGAGAGCAAATATACGTGTTCTGTGGCTGCTATGAATTAGGTATATTTATATCTTAATAAACCTTATCTAGGTCAAGTTTTAACCTTTAAAAGTTAACCTAAAAAGCCTATAAAAGATCCACACATTTAGGCCCGTTGTGGTCCTACACGCATAGGCCCAAAATTGGCTTATACACATATGTATATGGACCTTTGTGGATTTTTAGTATGTGGCTCAACAAGGCATCAATTCCAGCCATTAAAGGTCTTTTTAACCATTAAAAGGTCTAATAAAATTAGATATCAAATTCATAAACAATTGGACTTAACAAGGTCTAATTTTGGAAACCTTAGTTCTGGTTTCCAAAAATGGACTAGGTCCACTTTTGGAAACCCTAATTCTAGTTTCCTAATTTGTCATTGAGCTCAAAGCTCAGTCATTTCCTTCATTTCTTATATTCATTCATAGTTGTTATCTCATATCAACATGCCATTTAAACACTTTGATTCTCTTCTTTCTCACCTATAGGATTCCAAAACACGTTGGTAGTACATAGTGCATAAGAGTTTGAGTCCTATTGGAATTCTTATAGTCCAATCTTAGTGGCCCAATAATTGATTCCTAATCAATTATCCATTTATATATAAGTCTAGAGTAGTGCTTAGCCACACATCAAGAATACCCAAGTATCAAAAATGCTAAGTGGTTTGACATAACCCTTTCATATCCAATTGCCATGTAATTTGTCTTTTTACTAGACTTTATCTCATTTAGGTTTGAGTAGTATAGACGTGTATCAACTCAATGCTTGATTAGGTATGTTAAATCAAGCCCTAAATAAGTTAGTTCTAATATTTATTCCTTTATTAAAAAATGCCCTTGTGAATTTCATTCACAATTGCATTTTACTTTAGCTAAAGATTCCCAGAATAAAGGCATATTAGACAATGACATAAACACCCCAATATAAGCCGGTGGTGAATCCTTTATTGATCACTAAACAACCTTCAAGTATTTCAAACTATACCCAATCACTTTGCTATGTATACATCATGGTAATGTAAGAGCACTAGAGTCAAAATATAGTTCTCCATACTTAAGATAACCTCAGTGATCTCAAGTCAGAAGATACTTGCACTACAGATATGATGAGATTGTTTAACTGATATAGATTATTTATCCATGTGAACATTCTCATTATCGGGTCTCCAATTAATTTGTTTATCAAACAAGCATCCGCATGTTATCTCTAAGCATCACCATGCTTGCAGCTTTTGAGAGTTACTATTTAACTAGGTTAAAGAGAATAACATGTGACAGTCTATCCGTATTAACAATATCTTATTTTGTTAATACTATGACTAGGAATGGTTTTGGTTCTTCATATTTGCATGCAATTAGAATCTCACATTATGAACACTTCATAATTTCCTTAGCACTGTGAATGTACCAAGGACTTTCTTACATAGTTTAAGATCATATCAAATAAATGAACTAATATAAGTGCTATAGTAATAAAGAATGCCTTTTAGTATAAACCAAAGATTATTATGTACACAAAATATCCCTATTACATGCGAGCTCTAGGGCATACTTCTAACAATCTCCCATTTGCATTAGAGCCAACCTCTCATGTACCTAATACCCATCTTATTTACATAGAGATCGAATCTATTATAAGATTATAGCACCCTCATACCTAATTGATATACTGATTCAGGTATAAAATGCCATATTATTGGTTCAGTTACTATTCTTTTATTGTATCATTATTATCCATTGTTCAGTTATCTTAATATACTATTCTGATTTACTTTACATTTTGTTATTTTGTTCAAGTTATTCCCATCCTGTATCACATCCATATTTAAAACAAGAAAACATTAATAATGTCAAACTATGATTCATTACAATTTCCATATACAAGTTATTATTCAGTAACATAACATCTAAAGCTACTATTCATATATATGTATTTTACAAAATATTTACATAATGATTGATGCAGGGACACTTCATCACATAAGGATATTCGTGGTTCTCTTCTTACCTATACATCTCATTTGTAGACTTTTATCATTGTTAGGACTTGATCCATTGCTTCACTCGGCCCAGTCTAAAACCTATGCATTAGTAAGGAAGCCAATGCGCTAAGCAATTATGCTCAATGGTATACTATAAAATATGATTTATTACTATGTTCAGGTCACGAGTTATTTCAATAACAGTATTAGAGTGTCTTATTTTGTTCTTTTATTTTAGTGATATCTTATGCATATAATTATTATTAGCATCTAATAACATGTTTTGACTATTACTATTAAGCTAGTTCCTTTATTCGTACTAGTAGTTTTACTATATTTCTTGTATCTATACTTTTCATTTATCCCTATTTTAATTCATCACTCATATAGGTTATATTACCTTCATCTTGAATTGTTACTATGATTTTCTTCTCCAATTACTTTATACTTACCTTACTTTAAATATTTACTATACTTTTTTCCTATATGCCTATCTTGTATTACATTTTTGTATATTAATTTTATACTTATTTGACATATTTGCTCTATAGACTTTCTCTTGATTCTTTTGCTTTTACCTATGCACATACTTTAGCATCATTCATGTGCTTCATTTTTCATATTAAATTAACTATATAGTTATTATACTTCTTTTACTATGTCTTGTACATTATTTAGCAATTACATGTACTTATATTTACATATAACTATCTTATATTATCTCTTTTATATGCTTTTCAGTAAATTCCTCTATTATCGCTTTTGTTTGATATTTTCACATATAACTTATTCAACTTTCTATTATTATTCCATTTATTTAAACTATAAATAACCCTTATAGCGACAACCACCATACGTGCATTTTCTATAGTAGAAATTATTGCATAGAACAATTGAAAACACACAAATTTCTTCTTCTTCCTTCATCTGCTTGAAAATCCTATTAGCACCTAGATTTTCAAGTTGCTCTCTTCTAAGAACTTCTTATGTGGATTACCTTGGAAGTGCTCCCAATTGATTTATCACTGTGGTTTGTGATAACCTAGTGAGAAGAGCAAAAGAAAAGGAAAGCTGCATAATGGAATCTCATAGAGAATTTATGGTAAATTCTTATTCTATGATTCTTTAATTACATAATTTTTTTTAATTTTTCGATGTTTCAACCTTTGTTGGGGTTTCATAGATGTTTTTTTTTCATTACACATGAGTCCATGGAAACTGACATGTTTTACTAGGACATACACAGTGGAATTTTAAAATTTTCATGAAAACTAGGAATCTATTTTAGGACCCAAAAATTCAAATCATTATTTACAATTAACTAGCAACGCATGTTTACCCTAAACAACTTTTTGCAAATTACTTCTTTTATTCTTCACTTTGTGTTGTCACAAACTACAATGTTCATCAAGATTAGGAGCACCTTTAAGGTATCTACATGATGAGATTGAGGTGTAGGTGTGTAGATTGCTAGGGGCTCGTAAGCAAAATACATTGATGAAAAAGAAGAAGAAGGAAAATGTAAGAGTTTTATGCTTGATATCTATATGAAATAGAGAGTAAATATACACATTCTATTTTTGCTATAAATTAGGTGTATTTATATCTTAATAAACCCTACTTAACCTTTAAAAGTTGACATAAAAAGCCTACAAAAGAGCCATATGTTTGGGCCCTTTGTGGTCCTACATGTATAGGCCAAAATTTGGGCTTATGTATATATGCACATAGACCTTTATGGATTTTTAATATGTGGCTCAACAAAGCCATAGTTATACCCATCAAGTTTTCTTACTTATTGTCCTTTTAACCCTTAAAAGGTCTAATAAAATCAGATATCAAATGCAAAAATAGTTGGACTTAACAAGGTCTAATTTTGGAACCTTAGTTCTGCTTTCCTAATCTGTCATTGAGCTCAAAGCTCAATCATTTCCTTTATTTCTTATATTCATCCTTAGTTGATATCTCATATGAACATGCCATTCAAACAATTTGATCTCCTCTCTTTCACCTAAATGTGTGACCCTATGGGTTTTCGAAACACGTTGGTAATACATAGGGCACAAGAGTCTTAATCCTTCTGGAATTCCTATGATCCAACTTATTGGCCTAATAATTGATTCCTAATCAATTATCCACTTATGTACAAGTCTAGAATTGTAACGCCTGTAATTTTTGATATTACGAATAGTACTTCTCAAACAGTGAATAGTGTTTACTGGGACTCGGGGTATACTAACGCTACTAAATGGAAGTATTAATTATAACATAATTATGAGTGAAATTTGAGACCAAATTGAACTTATTTAAGGGATTAAAAATGCAAGTAAATTTTATTTATTAGTGTCCTATGAATAGTAACTTAGTTAAAGCTGAACGATAAAATATTTAAAAAGTGCTAAAAAAAATCCAAAAATAGCATTACTTGATGTTCAAAAATTTTAACTAAGCTAATGGATTGGTTTTGGAATTTTCTAACATCGGGAAGTAATTAAACGAAATTAATTTATGACATTTTTACCTAGAATAAATAGTTTCTCTTGGAATTTAATTATGATTTTTAACGAATATTTAAAATAATAATTTTGATAATTTATGGCATAATTAACTGATTAAATTGACATTTTTAGCATTAATTATGGATTTTTAAAGAGAGAAATTACTAGAATAAATCCTAGCCCTTAATTTTGACATGTGTCTTAAATCTAACCATTTAATCCCTATATAAAAATGGACTTTAGTCCATTTAAACCAACCATCTTCTTCCCCTTTTCCCCCTCTTACCCGATGTCATCCACCTTTCCCCTAACCTTTCATTTTTCTTCTTTAATTCATTAAAACCACCAAATTTCATCCACCTAAATATATCAAAATTGCCTCCATAATCTATTAACACCTAATTTGGTGAGAAAAAGCCTTGAGAAGATAAAAAAGGAGAGGAATTAATCTAAGGTGAATAGTGACAAAGGTGAGAAATAATGGGTATTTTTATGGTTTTTAATTTTTTTGTAAAGTAGGATTTATACTCCATAATATATTTCTAAGCTTAGATTTAAATTTGGAAGCCTATAGGATTTTTTTTTGAATTTTTCTTAATTGAAAGTGTGTATATTTGTAGAAAGAGAGAAAGAGTTGATATAGAAAGAAGGAGACAAAGCTTGAGCAACTTTTTTGTGGTGTTTTGGAATTTATAGTAAGTGAATTTGGTGATTCATGCATTGAATTTCATTATTTTAATATAATAAGCATGTATATGCATGTATATGAAAGTGTATGTTTGTGTGAAAGTTGAAGCGTAAGTGTATGTGGTATGTATGGATGAACTAAAAATGATGCATAATACTTGAATATCATGAGAAATGGATGAAAAACATAATGGATGACCAAAAACCATAAGTGGCCAAAATGTGCACCTAATATATTTAAATAGGTGTAATTGATATCTAAGTGTAAAATGTATAATACCATCTTTAATTAAGTGATATAAAATGTTTTAAATACATATATTAAAGGAATATGAATTTGATATGGAACATCTTGAAGTAGCCGAATGGTAGGTTAAGGCACATATGTGGCATAGAGCTAATTTATTGATGTATAAAATAAGAATAAAATATAAAATAATGAAACATGAAATTATATGAAGAAAAATTTAAAGTTTTGATTTTAATGCTTGAGTGGCTAAATGGCTAATGAGGAAAGAGAGAATCAGGCAATGATTTTATATGGAATGACAATAGAAAAGTGATATGATTATGTATAAGAAGTTAGAACAAGGAAAAATGTATTATGATATAAAGATATAGAAGGTAATAATTGAGATGTGATAATTAAGGAGAAATTGAGATAATAACATGGCACACTTGAGCATGGTAATTGTAAAATAAATGCTCAATTGGGAATTAAGAATTAAATAAAATTGAAATTGAGGCCCATATTAGTTAGACACCTACTGGATAGGTTGGTCAGTCAACTAAGGAGTTAACAGCTATCGGGACACTTCGTGTCTTGACATATTAGTCCTTGAGGACGATTATACTTATGATGTTGAT
>CANXYI010032965.1:0-16137 GCA_948208565.1 Hura crepitans
CTTTCTGGTATAGAAGATCAGAGGTTATAGTGTAAAAGCCAAGTGGTGACTCTAAAAAACTAAACCACTCTTGTCCCCAATAAAAATACATATATTTTCTCTATAATGGCGACTCTACTGGGGATTGGGAATCTCAATATAAAAGTGCCCAAATAATATGCCATCAAATATTCTAATTTGTATCAATCCCACGCATTGCGTCCTATGTAAATTGTGTCCCTTTTACCATGGATAGTGTTGCGAACCATTACTCAATTTTTGGTTTAAGAATGGAGAAGTGTTAGCATATCCATCACTTACAAGCCTCGTGCCTTCTGGTAAATGAAAAGATGATCTAATCGATCACTATTATCCTTGATTGGAAAGACCCATTAAGATGGACCTCTGCTTGTGAGATCCATAAGCATTTTGACAAAGTTATGACCTTATATAGTAAAGCTTAGCAACTTCTCTTAGGTGGTATGACCTTAAGATTGTGTATTGTGATTGCTATGTGGGCCTATCACATTTAATCTTGTTCGAAGTAGGGGCAAGCCTATTATGCCTTTTATCTAGAATAGGCCTAACCTAATTTCACCTCTAATAATACATAAAGGTTATAAACTATTATCCTTGCATGTGCTTTAAATACAAAAGATCATTAAGCTTAATTAGGCCCATACTCAAACCTATACATCTCTCGATGATGCTTAGGTAACCTCACCTAGGAAGAATGACTATGACCACGTATGTGTGAAGTAATAAGGTTAGAAGGCTTATTGCTTCTGTATGTCTTTGTATCCTTTTTTAACATCAGATTTAATAATCATGCCTAGAGATGAACTAGGATAAAGACCATGCTTAATGAGGTTCTCTAGGATATGGAGAAAAAGATGATGGCTACCACAACTAACAAACTATCAAGCATGAATGCCTAGAGAGAAGAAAGCCAAACTTTTGCTACTAACAATAGCAAGAAAGAGATGGTTAATAACCAAGATTCTAATGAAGAAATACTACTTGTTAAGCCCAACTATAATAGAGTTCCACCACCTATGTATGTCAAGGAAGATTTGATCAAAGAGCTAAATTAAAAGCTAAAGGCCATGAGTCACCAAGTGATCAGGTGCAAAGACATCAACCTAAAAGACATCAAATGAAGCATGATCATGCCATGCCTCAGAAATTCAAGATGCCAATTTTAAGTAAGTTTGATGGCACTTCTGACCCGAGGACTCACTTGAAGTAGTATGCAGTAGCCATGAGGTCGACAACCTGATAGAAGCATAAATGGTGAGCTTATTTAGTATGTCTCTAACTAGGCAAGCCCTAGGCTGGTATCGTAGCTTGAAAAAGAAAATCAAAGTAAATTAGGAAGAGTTGACCCATGCATTCAATAAGTAATACTGAAACAATACAACCATGGAAGTAACAATTAAAGGTTTACAATTATTGCTCCAAAAACTTGACGAAACCTTTTTTGAATATTTAGAATGATAAAAGGACAAAGTGCTAAAAATGAGAAATAAGTTGGATGACATTAAGCAAATCAAGATGTTCATCAAGAATCCTAATAGCCACATAAATGATTGGCTCTTGAATAAAGGCATTACCACATGCAAATGGCTCAAAGACATAGTTATTCATCTTAAACTAGCAATACAGAATAGAAGATTTAAGAAGAATGGTAAACTTGCCCACCAAGATGATAAGTTAAGCTAAGTCAATAACATGAACATGGTTTGAACTCACCAGTTCTCTAAATTGGGCAAACCTCTATTTTGGTGCTTCAATAAGCTTACAAAAAAAGGAAAAGTGCAACCACTAATGCCGAAGCTAGGGATTGATCCTCCTCTATCTAATCATAGATTCGATCTATATTATGCTTACCATTAAGTGATAGGTCTTCTCATAGATAAGTGCACCACTTTCTATCATGCTATGCAAGATCTCATTGACACCAAGTAGATACTTGATCTAAAAGATTAAAAGCTCCCCTTCTCCTTTTCTTTTTTTTTTAGCTTAGTTATGAGTTTTTGTAATCTTTTTAATTACTTTTCCTATAATAAGGCAATGAATTTATTTCTCTATCATTTGAATAAACACATTTTGACTTTAATCTAGAAAGGAGAAAATATTAGATCCCATCAACATTCAAAACTCATTGCTAAAAAGATGGATCAATAACCAATAGGCATTACTAGGAATTATACACATCTATATATCATAATCCTTAGGCCATGCATCATGATACACACTTCATAGAAATAGCCTACATCATCCACATAAAATTACATCTAGTCATAAGGCATATAATCTCTTAAAATCATACATAAGTTTTCAACCATACATAATCTCTATAGGCATGCATAAATGCAGCCACATTATGCCTAAATACATCATAACCACATCACATACTATTGTATAGGCACTACACTCTTTCGTGCCTACTATTTAGGCCTAATCATGCATGTATTAACCATCCACCTTATATCACATTAACAAGAATAACATGCAAACATCACCCATATACCCATGCATTCACATTTGGCATACCATACATAGACACATATCACCTATCATGTAGACTTTATTCACCTTATACCATCTTCCTAGTATAAGTGTGACATATATCCATCATGTATCCACATTATGTCTAAGTACATATAACATTCATTGGAACCATAAAAGTTACATCCCATCCATACACTTGGCATATTGTAATGTAAACCTCACATCCATCACATATCCATATGTATTTGCAGTCACATTATATCTAGGCACATTATCACTAACCTTCAATCTTACAATCACTCATGAATATTAAGCATAACATAGCATCATAATCATAATGCTTGAAACATGGAACATATCATATTAACAAATGTATCACACTAACTATAAGGATCACCTTTTACAACTTTCACCTAACTATTATCATGACCTATATTATGCTTATCACCAAAACACTAGCCACCTAACTGACAATTATGAAGCCCTTTTTCGAGCTATCTAAGACCTCATAAACTATGGTGTGATACCCTACCCTATAAATCACTTATAACCATACCTCATCTACATTCCTCAAATCTCTAAAAAGAGAGGTTCTCTCTTCTTTACATTCTGTCTGCCACCCTATAGGCTAGCTATTGACCAACTATTAGATCATGCCAATCAAGGATACAAATGAATCCAATGAAGATATGATGACCATTTCAGTTATCTTTTTTAATTTTTTCTTTCTTCTATATTAAAACAAGTAAAGTTTAATAAAACACAATTTTAGCTCTTCATGAGCATCTTTGTGTACCATAATCATAGCATAGCATGATACTCTTAAAATTGAGTTGAGATATCAAAAAATAAAAAAACAAATAAACATAATCAGCTTAATCCATATCTATTACAAATAATTCATAGTGGCTCACCATTGCTACACATAATTTTAAAGCTCAAAACTTGATCTTTCTTTGTAAAACATGAGAAATATCCCTAAATGTGATATGATAGAAAGAAAATAATAAGCTGGGGGTAACTACACCCAAAATCATGCCTTTTGTTTGAATTTTAAAAGAGGTCCAAACTTTATAGGCTCTAAAACTTAAAGTGTCAAATTCATTATATATCAACATCTTCAAAGCCTAAAAGCTTATGGCAATCATACTAAAATGTCAAATAGAAGGTGCTAAATGCCGAAGCTCAAAAGATTTCCTTTAAGCCTCAAATAAATGAGCATTCCCTCTTCAACTATGGTTGCCTTAATTTAAAAAATTATAAAAATGAATTTGTTAATTCCCATTAGATCAATCAACTAAGAGCCTGATCCTATGCAAAAGTTATGGAAATTTGAGAGAAAATATTTAGTTAGAAAATTTTGATGACTGACTAATAACAAGGATATCATCAATGCAATACTTGAAAAGGTCAAAAGAATGACATTTAGATCACAAAAATTCTAGATGCTATGGGCATAAGGTTTGCACTTATAGCAAACCACTCACTGATCTAAAAAACTCCATCTCTCATGGCAAAAGCTCCAAAACATATTAAGCCATCATAAAAGGTGTAGGTCTAGATTTAGTTAATCAAGCATAACACAATCACATTCTAAGTCTTAACCCAAAGGTGGACAAGCTGAATTAAAAAAAAAAAGAAGAGAAAAGAGCTTGTTAGGTTGAAAACATGCAAAGGGTGGCCTAGGCAAAAATTTAAGCATGCCTTGCTAAGTTAAAAACCTGCAAAGGACGATCTAGGCAAAAATTAGAAGTTAAGAGAAAATATTTAGTTAGAAAATCTTTAGACTAGCTAATAACAAGAGGACCATGCTGTGTAAACACATACATCCGCATGCTTATTCATCATTCACTCTTTAGCCACACATGCTTAAATGGCCTCTATAGCAAATTCACATTTCACCTAACCCTTGGCCTCACCATTGTTCACCTCTTAACCTACCTTCCCCAAACATTCTATCACCATAACTAAACCTCTTTAAGAGACTTTTTTATTACCCCAACCTAGCCTACAACTTCATAATTTCATTCTTTTCTCAATCCTAACCTTTTCCTATGATAAGTTTGAAAAGAGAATGATCTCAGTAACAAAACATGAACTATTTCATGCATCCAGACACATAGATGCCTATGCATCTATTGGGTAAAAAATAGATTCATTCATACTAGGAATAAACCCTCATTTGCCTGCACATTCATTACCCCTTAATCATAGGATTCATTCCTCATAAGAAAAGATGCATTCATCATTCAACACATATGTACCTTCAAAATTCATTCATCATGAGTTTATATTCATCACTCATCAATCATAAGAGTCAATTTATTCATTCAAAAGTCATAGTTATGTCTTAGATGCATTCACCATTCCTTTAAATTATTCATTCATTTACAAGAAAATAAGCAGAAACACATATATCACTACATTTATTAGAAATGCATTATTCCTTCATTTAGAAAAGATTATGAGCTAACACGCATCACTACATTCATTAAAAATGTATTATTCACCACTCAGTCAAAACATATCTTGCTATATTCCTTCATCTAGAAAATATTAGGAACCAATTCACATATCACTCATTCATCACCAAATTCATTCATTGGTAATTATCTAAGTAAGCATATAATCAGGGTTTCACATTCATTCATAGGATAAAGTACAATCAATCTATCATTATAGTGATCTCATTCATCCATCACCTTTAAGGTTTCATGCTCATTCATAGGATAGAATGCAATCAATCATTCATTAAAGTCATCTCATTCATCACCTTCATGGTTTCATGCTCATTCATCTAAGATAAGATAGAATACATTCATTCATCAAAGAGAAAACCAATCACCAGATGGATTCATACATTTACACATGTATCAATTCATTCATCCAACATTAGCCATACACTTTAGGCATACCACACATTAGGTTTACATGCATAAGCCACTTATCAGACATCATTCATGAGAAGGATAAATAACATGCACATGCATCATTCAGAATAGAGTCACATTCCTCTATGCATTATAGAAAGAGGTTTACCCTTCTAGTTATCAAGAAACTAGGCAAAAACTTATCTATGTGGGGGATTACATTTAGTCATGAATACTCACATGCACCAGCCACATATATGCTATATTTAAATGTCTAACTTATGCATTAGTCATGCACTTACATCACACATGACACATATGCATATTATATCACTACCATTAATATTAGATATGGTTTAGACTATTACTTATGGTCTATCACTAAATTTAGTTCGGTCCATAAAATCAAACTATTGCTTAAAAACTATTACCAGATTTGATTAAGTCCATAACATCAAACTATTGCTTAAGACGTATCACCAAATTCGATTCAATCCATAACATCAGAATATTGCTTAAGGCATATCAGCAGATTTGATTTAGTCCATAACATCAGACTATTGCTTAGGACCTATCACCAGATTTGGTTCGGTCCACAACATTAGACTATTGCTTAAGTCTTAACACTAGATTTAGTTCGGTCCATAACATTAGACTATTGCTTAAGACCTATCACCAAATTTGGCTTGATCAACATACTCAGACTTATCACTAAATTTGGTTCGATCAGCATACTTTATACCTATCACTAGATTAAGTTTGGTTGACCTACTCAAACCTAACACCAAATTCAGTTTGATCAACTTACTTAGACTTATCATAAGATTTAGTTCAGTCAGTATAATTAGACTTATCACTAGATTTAGTTCAATTAGCATACTATAGAGCTATCACTAGATTTGGTTCGGTCTATCTATAGCTTACCAACTTGAAAATAAATAGGGACCTATATTCTATGTAGTTTTTGTTCACCTTTGAAGGCGAAATGTCATCCACTTTTTGTGTAGTTTTCTTTAATTTCAATTCAAAGCCTCTAAAGGCAAACAAGCACCTATACTTGGTGTAGTTTATCTTCACCTAGAGGTGAATAGGCATCTATATTTGGTGTAGTTTTCTTCAGTTCAACATCTTAAAATTCCTTTAAAGGCAAATAGGCACCCGTATTTAGTGTAGTTTATCTCTACTTGAAGGTGAGTAGGCTTCTGAATTCGATATACCTCACGTTAAAACCTTATTTAGAAACATCAAAGCAAAAATATGTTCTAATCTAGTTAGAATTTTACTTCACCAAAGGATAAGCAAGCACCCATATTTGGTGTACTTTTCTTCACAATATCAATTCTTTTTTGAAGGAAAAAAGTAACTCAAGTCTACCAAGCTATTGCAATGATTCAGAGGTAGGCATCTGTATTCAATGTAGCTTCACGTTAGGTAAGTATATCCTCAGGTAATTATTTTTAACTTAAGGACTTTGATATACACTATTGCTTTGACATTTCACAACACACATGAATGTGGGGGCAACTGTAGACATCTCTCATTTTGGCCTATGATGATAGCCAAAATAGGCTCAAGCAATAAGGCAAGCTACCTAGAAACCAAGTTAACATAAACTAACATGGTACAAGTCCACCTAGACTTGATGCTATGTAGTCTACACCTTAGCTAACCTAAACCAATTAAGCCCAAAGCCCAAGATCTAAATGGACAAGTTAAAGCCTATGTTCGCATAGACTAAAGGTAACCTAGCCCCAAACCTATGGACTGGTGGGAAAACCCATGACTAGGTCTACATGAACTAAGCCGTACAAGTTTGTATGAACTTGTCGATAAAAACCTTCTAAAAGCACAAGATGCCTATCAAGACTCTGTCTCCCAATCCTAGAAAGACTATATCACTTCTAGATGGGAGACTCTTAACCCTAAGCCTATAAATACCATTATTAGGTATGAGTAGAGTGGGGGGAGCTCAGAGAATAAGAGGTAATTTTGATAGACTAAATCCACTATCCGTGAGTTTAGAAGAGGACTTCAACTAAGAATCACTCTAATAGCCCTATTAGCCCACATTCAAATTTCATTATTCCAAAACCATACCTTTTGCATTGTTACTTGAAGTTAACTTACAAGGGAAAGATCTGAGGCCTCTCACTATATATATTATTAAGAGTAGGTCATCAATTTAAGCTATTTTATATTGTACAATTAACAATCATCATGTTATAACTATTCTGTAATTTTCTTCTTAATTGCATGAACCTATCTATGAGAATAATGAAGTCCATATAGATTAACTTTGTTGATATGTGTATGATATGTCATCAACATGAACTTAAGTTTGATAATAGTATCTTATGTCTTATATATCATATTTTTATTTATTATATTTACTATATTAATATGCTTGTATGATATTGCTGTGTATAGTTATTCTGTTCATTTATGTGCAAATTGTTGACTAGGTAAAACTATTGCACATCTATACATACTCCCTCTCATGAGGAACTATAATACCCATGTTTTGAAGCTCCATAAATAGTGCCACTAGGTCCAAGAAGTGTGCCTAGGGTGCCGGGTCACTTGCACATAAATCAAGGCAATGACATTGGTTATGAAACTTTGGCGGGCTTTAATCTGATAAGAGGGGCAAAATTTTAAAATTTAGTAGAACTAATAATTCATTTCGAACTATAAGCTACCCCTCGGTGCAATAAAAATTTTATAGGCCGAGATTAACCTAGGATGAGCCCGGATGGACTAAAAAAAGTGGACCCTAAAACTTAAAAATTCCATTGAGTGCATTATTAAAAGAATTTTTAGATTTCGAGGACGTTTGCAAATTCTCATCAATTTTGAGGTTGGCACACAAATTAAGGTAGTCTAAAAGCTACACTATCGATGGAATTTGGCCGTGAAAAATTATGAGTAGGTAGAGGGTATTAAAAATGAATTTAAAATAAACAGCTTAGTTTTTTTAGGTCCATGAGAATTTTGGTAAATTTTTAAAGTTTGCTAAAAAATCGAGACATATCAAGTTGGTTCAAGTAGATATGGACCCTACCCGTATACTTTTTACCTAGCCTAGGGCTTGGACAAGTGGTAAAAGGTGTTGACAAGTGGATTTTTCCACTAAATAAAAGGTAAAAAATTTCTCCATTTTTGTCTAGCAAAATAATGCCATATCTGACTTGAATGAGGACTTTCATCTTCTTCCTTTAGCCAAATTTGTAAGTTCTAGGTTTCTAAATTCAAGTTCAAATGTTAAGGAGATGTGCAAAAAAGAATCATGGTAAAAGAAGTCTTCAAGAATTAATTAAAATTCATAGAAATTTTCTAGATAGAAGCAATCCACCAAGGATACCAAAAGGTGAGTTATTTGCTTTTTGTTTGGTTTTCATGATAATTTCTTTACTGTAAATGGTTCCTTGAGGTGCCTAACATCTGTGGGGGTGTGTGTGACTTTGTTTTAAGGAGAAATGAAGAAAGGAAAGGCTTGATAAGTATGGGAGAAGACACCATGAGGGGCTAGATAGCTTGTGGAAGTGAAGGTTTAAAGTGTTCCACTTAGCAAGCAAGTGAATTCATTCATTCACTTTATGCCAAATTTTTAGTAGTTTTTCTCTTCATTTATGAATGGATTAAGTATATAAATTAACTTTAAAAGGTGGTTGGATTGTGCTGTGGTAGTATATAATTCAATGGAAGGTGAATTATTTGATGAATTGATAAGAATAATGGCTATTTCTTGGTTGGTTGAGAGGTTGTCTATAATGCTTGTTACATGTTAATGATCTGTAGTTTGTGTGTTATTGTGTTTGGGGCATTAATTATGGTTTTAGATGTTGTTAAGAAATGGAAATGGTTATGAATTAATAGAAAAGTGCATATGTGGCATAGGGTATACACATGGCCGAGAGGTACTTATGAACTTAGGCATATTTATATATGGTTAAAGCATAAATGGCATGTAACTAGCTAAAAGGTTTGAGGTAATTGTATGATTGTGTGACTATTTTACTTGTTATCGAGACATATTATGAGCTTAGACTATTTAAAATGGCTTGAAATATGGATATGTATTTCGTTGTTATGATAAATGGTAGGCATAAGAATGATAATATGTCTAGCCTAGTTGGTATGGCATGAAATGGCATAGGCATGTATGTAAGTGTGACTAAACTATTGATGGATGGATAAATGTGTAATGGACATTAAGGAAATACATAATTGAGTCTAGAAAAAGGTTGAACCTGAGGGCTATGTTAGTGTAAATAGGCATGAAAGTGATGGAATACAAATGTACTAAATATGCCTAAAATGATGTAATTATGTGAGCAACAAAGGCCTAAATTATATTGACATGAAGTTAATCAATATACATCATAAAATGGCACATAATATAGATAAGGAATGGTATGAATAATAACCTTAAAATTTGACTAGCTAATAAGTATAAAAATGGCTTGTACTTTGCCTATATGGGCTATGGCTTGTAAATAAGGAACATTTTAAGTTGTGAGCCTTTAAAGGCTATGTCTTGTAATGGATAGGCCTATGAAATGGATGTAAATAATGGGTAAAATTATACTAAAAAATAAGATTAATTGGACCTAAAAGGCTTAGTACAAACTTAGCCGCAATGACCTATAACTATCCTAAATAAACATTACCTAAATCAATAAATCCATGGGACAATAAATGGCTAGAGTTGTGAAATACTTATGGAATTAAATTTAAGATAATGTATCATAATTATTCATACTTAAAGCCTTAATTATATTTTTTGACATTTTACCTGATATAGCCTATTTATAGCTATACCAAACTGAACTAAATTCCAACTATGCTGTAAAATTTATTACTATCTATTTTTAAGATAATAATATTATAAAAAGTTAATAAGTAAGAAAATTGACATAGATCAAGGTTAAATGGCCCACTAGTTGACACCCATTAGATGGGTTAACAAGTCAATTTAGGGGTTTTTACAGCTGCCAATTTAATCAATTTTTAGATAGTACTGATGCAGCAACCTAGGTCTATTTTTAGACCATTGTACTAGTCAAATAGTTTAATTAGACTATGACACTTAATTGATTTATACTTATTACGGATGCAGCGGCGTATGTCCTGCAGGGCCACTGTACTAGTCGAACAAATAGACTAGTCTACTATGCAGTCTAGTTTGTGACATTGTTAATGTTTAAATAGGGTCGGTATAGTGGCTAAGGTCCTAAAGGATCACTGTACTAGCCAGTTAAATTGGTCAATTTGTCTGGAAGAATAGATATTGTTTTTGTACCTTGGGTGCCGGAATGTGCTTAAGCTAGTGTAGTGAGTAGATCTAGAATGAGGACCACTGCACTAGTTTATTCTCCCTCTAGATCCAGTGTCTATCAAGGATGTCTCTTGAGTTGGGCTAGTTGAAATAATTAAATAAGATTAATAATCTCATATATGATTATGGAATATGACATAAGGGTATTTTGGTAATTTTCCATTAGTAAAGCTTAAGGCCTTAAAAGGGTATAGCTTAAGCTTATAATAATTAATAAGGAGTTTAAAACATAATTCACACGAATTATATTGATTAAATGGATAATTTATGAATAGAGATACCGTAGGGGTAAAATGGTAATTTTTGCATGCTAGTGTTATAAGTTGAATTGAAATGTCTTAACGAGATAATAATAGAGGTTTTGTGCAAGGAAAGTATATTGGACATATTTTCAAGTGTGTCACCTCGTAAAGTGTGCAGTGGAGTTCAAAGGTCATTCTTGAGAAGACTGATCATGTATAGATATATAGTTTTTTTTTGCACTCTATGTAGTTAGGTGGGCAAGATGGGTGTGATGTATATAAGGGACATAGAGTAGTATTTGTATATAATAAACTATGTTGTAATTGATCATGTTATGGCTTCTTTTATGTATTTGTGATCTGTGCTCATGGTTGTGAGCTTGAGGCTCTTTGCATTATTATTATGGCCTGAGGCTATATGATTCTGTGTGATAGTTGATGTTGATAGGATGATATTTGGGGGACCAAAAGGGTCCAGGAGATGCAATGTATGATATAGAAGTGTTTATAGGTAGAAAAGAATTTTGGGCTAACGGCACAAGTGGCCATTATGCTGCTGGATTTTTTTGAAAATACCGGGCTACGTGAAATCAATCTGAAATAGTTTGACATGATAAAAATGAAGTAGGTAGACAATAAGTACCGATCGGATGGAATTTAGAGTCAGACAGAATTGCCTAGTACAGTATAAGTAAAAGTTAAATGAATGATTGTGGGAGAAGTGAGATGGGCAACCTAGCGAGAAGCACACCACTTATTAGGTTGCTTTTAGAATCTAGTAGGGGGTGTCACATTTTATGGTATCAGAGTATAGGTTAATGTTCGTAGGCTAAGTATATAAGTGCAAATGTCTAAGTTTCAAATTCCTATGAATTGCTACACTGTCCGAGGCAGATAAAAAAGTCTTCTGTAATAAAGATATGATTGGTCGAGTTACTTGAAGGAGGGGTTAAGGAACCAATTGGTTTTGTAACCATAGTTATACAAGGAGCAGGTTATGTATCAGCACCTAAACTTAATATTGCTACATAGCAGCTAGAGTTAGAAGTGACTGCCTAATAGCAGGCAGGAGTTATCCCTGTCCTAGTACATCAGGAAATAGTACATTAAAGGATCTTACTAGATTCCTAAAGTATGCTGAGGAGATTATTTTCAATGATATATAGAGAATGTAAGAGATTCCTTACCAAATTAAAGGTAGGGTCAAGGATACAGACAACTAAATCTTAGACAGAGTGATTTTGTAGTACCAGTACTAGCTACATGTGACATGGAAAAAAATGGCATCGACAAGGAGGAACCTCTTCTAAAGAAAGAGTTAGTGCACTGTGGGATAGTCCAGTGTAGTGTCAGGTAATGGTAAGAAGAAGAAGAAGAGAGAGGGTCAGTTATAGGCACAGTCTCAGCCTATGTCCTAGTATCGGATAGGGTACCAAGGGCAGAGATAGACATAGACCCAGGGGTAAGGGGAAACTTTTACTAGTAGACCTCAATTGCCTCCTCAGGTCGATAGTACTCCTAGTATAAAGGGAACAAGAGTGAACCTCCCATGTGTGCCACTTGTCAATAGAGACATTGTGAGGTAGTGTAAAGTAGGCAGAAGAGGAGAATGTCTCCACTATTGTGTTGAAGACCACTCTAGAAGAAAATTTCCTTAAAGACTAGTAGAGGGTGCTCAAACATAGACACCTAATGTTGCACCCTAGAGCATGGTCAAAGGCAAACCAAAGGAGAGCAGCTTAGTGCTAGTCAGGGTACTAGAATTGAGATTCATACTTTAGCCTAGTAGTATGTTGTGGAAGCTAGAGAAGAGGCTACAACACTAGATGTTATAACTGGTACTTTTTATTTATTTAATGGTCCAGTCTTGGTTTTGATAGACCTTTGTTCAATACCCACCTATGTATATACAGCACAATCATTGTATAGGTAGTTAGAGCTTGAGCATGTTGATGCAGACATTGGAATTAGCAATCTTAAAAGGTAGTGCGTGATTATGAATAGGGTGTATAGGAGATGTCCTCTGGTGATTCAGCGGCATATATAGTTGCTGATTTAATTGAATTGCATGTCAATAAGCTTGATGTAATCCTAGGATGGATTAGCTTGCTATGTTTTAGGCTATGACTGATAGTGAAAGGGGATGGTAAGAGGAATCTTCTGAATAATCTTATCTTTATTAGTAAAATATAAAAACCTCCTACAAAAAGGGTAAAGCATATTTAGCCTATGTTATTAATCTAAATGTTTCTAACTCTGATTAGGGATATATTCTAATTGTATCTGAGTTTCTAATGTATTCCATGATGAGCTACTAGGCTTACCACCTCAGAGGGAATTGGATTTTGAAATTGAGGTGTATCTTATTATTGCTCTAGTACTTATTGCCCTTTATAGAATGGCATTTGTAGAATTAAAAGGACTGAGGGTACAGCTGTAAGAACTATTGAATAAGGATTGTATTAGACCAAATATAATTCCTTGGAAGTACCTGTGCTATTTGTAAAGAAGAAAGGTAGGTCACTCAGGTTATGTATTACTCTATAGGCAGTTGAACAAAATGACTTTGAAGAATATGTATCTATTTCTAGGATAGATGATCTCTTTAATCAATTGAAATGGGCTAGTATATTTTTCTAAAATTTATTTGAGATCTGAATACAATTAGCTAAGGATTAAGAAAGCTGATGCTTCTAAAACTACTTTTAGAACTAGTGCGGGCATTTTGAGTGCTTAGTGATGCCATTAGGACTCACCCATGCCCTAGCAGCTTTCATGGAACTTAATAAATAAAGCTTTTTAGCCTTATATAGATAAGTGGTGGTAGTGTTCATAGATGGTATTCTAGCATACTCTAGAAACTAGATATAATATGAATAGCACCTGAGGGTTGTGTTACAGACCTTGAAAGAGAGATAGTTGTTTGCAAAGCTTAGTAAGTGTGAGTTGGGCTAAGTGAATTTTCTTCTCTATGCCACATAGTTGGAAGTAGAGGGAATAAGAATTGGTCCCAGAAGAAAGAAAAAAGAAATACAGTGCTAGAAAGGGAACCACCTAGGAATGTAACTAAGGTAAGAAATTCCCTGGGTTTAGTTGATATTAAAAAAGACTTGTAAAAGGGATTTCCATTATTGCTAATCTTTTGACCAGATAGATTAGAAAAAAATGTGAGATTTAATTGAAATGATAGGTGTCAAGCTAGTTTTGAACAATTGAAGAAGTTACTGATAGAAGCTCCTACCTCGATTCAACTTGAATTGGATAAGGACTTTATAATGTATAATATTACTTCACTAAATGGTTGGAGATATGTGTTAATGCAGGATGGAAAGGTAGTGGCTTATACTTTAGGATAGTTAAAGCCACATGAGAAGAATTATCTTACCCATGATTTGGGGCTAGTTGCCATTATGGTTGTTTTAAAAATATAAAGCACTATTTATATGAAGAGAAATGTTGCATATGTATAATTCATAAAAGACAAAAATATCTCCTTACTCAGAAGAAGCTAAACCTATGACAGAGAAGTTGGTTAGGGCTAATTAAAGATTATGATTGCCTAATTAACTACCCGCCTATGAAAGCCAATGTGATGGCAGATGCTAGGAGTAGGAAATTTATAATGACCTTAAAAGCCATGAATGATAGTTGCAGTACACTTCAAGAATTGTTGTATTAGTTGAGTTATAGATAAAGCTAGATTTTTTGCTATAGATTAAGGAAAACTAGATGAAAGAGGAACAACTAGTTTAGATGGCAAGCAAGGTTAAAGAGGGAAAGATCATAGGGTCTGAGTTGAAGAGGATGGGTAGTTTTATTATCATAAGAGATCGTGTGTAACTCGTATGGGTTACCTAAGGTTAGAGATACTTAAGGAGACATATGAGGCTTCTTATTTTATGCATCCGGAAAGGAAAATTTGAACTTGAAATTTTATTATTGGTGGCGTAGTATGAAAAGAGATGTGACAAAATATGATGCCAAGTGTTTAACATGCTAGCAAGTGGAAGCTAAGCATCAGGTTCCCTTTGGATTGTTGCATCCTACAACAATGCTAAAGTGGAAAGGAGAAAAGTTGACTATGGATTTTATGATGGGTTTACCTTTGACTAGAGGTAAATATATTGTTGCAGGGGTAATTGTTGATAGATTGACAAAGATAGTTCAAGTTACTCGGTTGGGATGGATTAGTCCCTAGAGAGGTTGGCTAGACTATATGTAATGAGATAGTCAGATTTCATGGTGTGCCAGTTATTGTAATTTTTGACAAGGATCCTTTCTTTACTTTTAGGTTTTGGAAAAGGCTACAGGAAGCTTTAGGCACCAGATTGATCAATAATATAGCTTTTCATCCTCAGTCAAACAGACAGTCAGAGAGGGTGATACAAATATTTGAAGATATACTGTAAGGATGTGCCATTGAGCTTATGGCTAACTGGGATCCGTACTTATTCTTTACAAAGGTTGCCTATAATAACAGTTACTAATATTGTTGAGGGATAAACCTATAAGAGGTATTATTGGTAGACGATGAAGGACTTTTTCATGTTAGAGTGAAGTTGGGGAGAGAAAAATCTCCAGTGTAGATTTAATTAAAGAAGTAGAAGGAAAAAATGATAAAGTTAATCAGAGAAAAGCTAAAACATAGCTATGATTAGATGAGAATTGTATACTGACTTGAAATAGAAAGATACTAAATATACAGTTAATGAAAAAGGTATTTCTAGAGGTTTCTCTAAGAAGAAAGGTGTAGAGATTCAGGACAAAGAAGAATTGAGTCCTAGGTTCATAGAACCCTATGAGATTACATATAGGGTAAGACCTCAAGCATACAGGCTGACATTGCCACCTGAGCAACAATAGATACATGATGTTTTCCACATTTTTATGCTCAGGAGGTATAGATCATACCTATCGTATGTGATTTCGATAGTAGATATTAAGGTGTAGTCGGATTTAAGTTATGAAGAGGAATACAGAGTATGGCTCTTAAAATGAAATAGTGGAAGAAAGAGTCCATACCACAATTATCGTGCTATGGAGGTACTAAAATATAGAAGAAGTTACCTGAGAGGTAGATGAGTAGATGAGAGTTTAGTATCCTTATTTATTTGCTCTAGGTAATTTGAAGGATGAAACTTTCTTAAGAGGGGAAGAAATGTGATGCCCATGTTCTAAGGCTATGTGAATAGTG
>CANXYI010033136.1:0-10785 GCA_948208565.1 Hura crepitans
TTTAGATTCATATCATCTACTTACCAAGAAATTCATGTTTTGACCATATTAAAATTTATTATCAATTACTCTGTTCATACTAGATTCCTCATGTACATAATTACTAGCATGCTCATTCTATCATTTTATAAGCTTATACACACATTCCATGTTACCTACATTTAAAATCCATTGAACACACTTAATACCTCATTCAGTCACCATTACATTAACAATCCATATCATTAATTAATCATTAATAACACTTAATTTCATATCTACAGAATCACTCAACACAATTTCAAAGTATGAATTATCATGTTCATACACAACTCACAAATTATGTACACAACATACGCACTTTTTCTCAATATCTACATACACACATTATATATTACATTGATACACATACCATAGGGTGTCAAAACACCAATTGGACCTCCTCAAACTTCCTCTTAGCAAAAGCTCTATCAAGAACCTCAATCACTACAAACATAACATAGGCAAAAATTCAAAAATCCATATAAAATCTAATATTCATCCAAACTCAAATCCAACCTTGAAATCATGTTATTGGACACTTATATAACACTAAAAAAATATAAGAGTCCATAAAAACTCACCCTATCTCAAAATGGTCACTATTTACCATGGCTTCCATGCACCAAAATCTTCCATTAAAATCATGATTTCTTGCTAGAGAAAGAGTAATTGAGGTGTAGAGGTGTTGTTTATAGGGTTAGATGTGAGATTAGGGCTTTGCATTAAAGGAAGAAAAGAAAAAAGTGGAGAAGGAGAAGGGGTGGATGTTTCGACTCAAGGAGGGAGAAGAAAGGGGCTAATTTTTACTGCCTTAGGTCCCATACTACTATTTATATACTCTTAAAATCAAGGGCTAGGATTAGCCCAACTTAAAATCCAAGGGCCCATATTAATTTGGCCCAAAAATCCATCTTTTTAATCTAATAAAATGATTTTTCCTTCAATAATTCATCAATTATCATATTTTTAAGGTTCAATAAATCAATTATATTAGTACTCAAAGGCTCAAAAATTTTCGAGTTCAAAACTGAGAAAATCTGATTAAATTCGCTACTTTTATTTTTACCCAATTTTTATAAAATACTTTTCAAGGTTTAAAAATTCCAATACCCATACCATAATATTTCTTAGAAAATTTGAGCTTCAACATGTGGCATTTCTAGGTTCATTTGAGCACTTTTAAAATTATTTTACGGTGCAGCTTTAACTGTATTACTATTCACAGTACATTGTCGTGCAAACTTAACTTCTATTTTTAACCTTCTTAATGACCTTAATTCCTTTCCAAACTTTACCTATAAATATATTATAGTTAATCCTACTATCTTATAACATTAGTACGGTTCGCGTCTCAGGAGGTACTATTTACTATCGGGTGGTACTATTTACATATATGCACGATATCATTCGATTTCCATCCAAATGTTCTCTTTTCTTTGCCAAATTGTAAACATATACTATCCAGCTCATAAACTCTTGATCAATAAGGTTAGGAGCCTTATTCTCGTATCTGAGGTCATTGTTCAGGACTTCAAGATTTACTATATACAATCTTATTCATTATCCCTCATTAGACCTTTAAACGTCCTTATTTTCATATCAAAATTTACCCACAACATACTTATAACTTAATCCTTTGATCAGTAAGAAAATCTTAATCATATCCCAAAAGTCACTACTCACAACTCCTAATTGACACTATTCAATATGTCAAAATTTCTAGGCATTACATAATGCCACTTTACCACTCTAATCATACATTTTCTTAGCAAAAATAGCATTTCCATGCACTATGGATTACTTGCCTTAACTCCACTATTATACATGAAATTCATACACTATTTTTAAATACTTGCATGCTAACTTGCCCATGTGGTGCCATAGAATCTAATAATGTCCTATAGTACTCTAATCACGAAACTACTTATCAATGTTACCAATTACATGCTTTAAAGATCATATGCCTTTTTTTTGTTATTCTAACATACCATTATATCATCCCACAATTAAATGCACATAACACCAATTATACTCTTTATAGATTTGTTACCTCAAATTCTAGGTTTTAAACATACTTTACCATCCTTATACACTAAGCATAACCATCACAACCATAAGGGCACACCATTCAAACATTTGGTGTGACACCTCCTACTAGATTCCCGAAGAAACCCAATAAGCAGTGCACTTCTCGCTAAGTCACCTATCCTGGAATTGCTCTCTCGGTTCATTCATTTAACTATTAACAAATCCTTATTATTTGATTCAGCTTAACTCTAAATTTTGTTATGTCTTCTTATATGCCTAACTTAAGGTCACACTACCCTGTTCATGCTAAGATTTGACAATTATAGGTCAGTTGGATTTTTCCAAAAATCTGGTAGCATAATAGCTGTCTGGGTCCCTAACCAAAATTTCATACCTGTGAAAACACTTCAATAATCTCGGTTCACATCTCCTGGACCTTTTGGTCCCCTTATGTATTAGCCTAACCTCAGCCTATTCATCAGACACACAGACCTCAAGCCACAATCAAATAATCATGCATTAAAGGCTCAGGCTCACATACCATATCATCAAGTGAAGAAAATCACACATTCACAGCAATCTAATAAGATATTGATTACAAATCACTGTTTGTAACATATATGTTTGTACAAGCCAAATATACATAGGCTACCCATTCCCACCTAAGTACAATGAGTGCAAAAGCTATACAAAATATATACATAACAACCTTTTATCAACTATTCTCTGAACTTTGTATGCACGCTTCATGAGGCTGCACTTCTGTTTTGGTTACTTGTGCACCAAAACAGGTATGTTGAATATAAAATATACTTAGTGGTGAACTCAATCATTTAAATCATGTCATATCATTCATTCATGCATATACAATCATAATATTAGTTTACTTCGATTATTAAGTTCAATTATGATAATTATGTGCAAATTTACCAAAATGCCCTTATACCAGTCTATGGCAATAAATCATTCGTTTAGTCATTTAAAACCAAGCAATTCATAAGTTTAGCCATTTATAAGGATATCATTCACAAGTCTTCATTGTCAAGTTAATAAACACTATACATGTAAAATTACCAAAATACCCCTAGGTGTGTATGCTGAAAAGTCATTCAAGTACTCATGTCCAATTATGCATTTTATTATTTATTAACATCAAGTTTAATTCATATATTGTTTATTTAATTAATTTAACTAGACCGACTAGAAAGACGACATTGACATACACTAAAACTAGAAGTAATAAAAAATAGTGCAGTGATCCATATTCTAGACCCTGACCATTGCATCGACCTGATCAAGTCATAGCACCCAAGGTGCAGATAACATGATATGGTCTGTCTAACAAATTAGTACAATGGCCCTCCAAGACCTTGGCCACTGTACCAGCCCTGTTTAAAGATCAATGATGTCACAATCTGGTCTACCTAGCAGACTAGTCTCTCTAACAGACCAGTGCAGTGGCCCTTTGAGACCTACGCCACTGCACTAGCAAAATTTAAGTAACTGGCATCAAGTATGCAAAAGTAGACAATTGTCTATCCAACAAACTAATACAGTGGCCCAAGGTGGACCTAGGCCGTTATACTAGCCCTACCTGAAAATTAGATAATGTAGCAACTGCTAAAATCCCTAAGTTAATCGGTCAATCCATCTAGTGGGTGTCTAACTAATGGGCCATGTAACTCCATTCATGTTTATTTCTTTATTGATTAACTTCTTATAATATTTCTAGATAAAAAATAGTTAGTTATGAATTTTATTTTACAGTTCAATTTTAACCTGGTCTGGTTGGCTATAATTAGGCAGTACCAAATAAATTCCTAACATTATTTTAAGTCCTGTGATTGATCAATATTTAAGGTATATTATGCCTGATTTTATTACGTCATCATTTTTCATGTTACTGCCATTTACTATCTAGTGGCATTTTTGGTTTAAGTAATGGTCAAAACTAAACAGTTCTAGGTCATTTCATTACTTTTCGATAGCCAATTCTGGGTTCATTCTTAACATTTTTTAGTGCAGTTTTCATCAGTCAATTCATATTGTCTATAAGCCTAAAGCTATCCATTTACTAAGCCATTTACAAGGCCAAAACATAGGCATTATTGCCATAAGATTTATTCACAAAGCATATCCGTTAAAGGCACATCTTTAGGTCCAATTCAATAGTATATTTCATGTTCACTTTGAACCCTCTTTTAGGCCATTTAACTCAAGTTCTTGTTCAAGTATTGACCATTCATTAAAGTTTATTATCATACATCCATATATATCATGATCATTCCATATCTAAGTCCAATTACAGCCAAATGAACTTAACCATTTCAAGTTCAAAACATTAAGGTTTAAGGCATTCATTCATTTCAAGCAAATTACCAAGGGTCATTTATCCTTTTCATCATCAAAGCTCTTGGATATTATACCATATGGACCTTGATTATACACTTTCTTAGCATTAATCCTACCTTCAATTTTCCATACAAAGTATAACTAAGAATCTTCATACACCTTTACAAATTTCAAGCCATTTAAGCATAGCATATGTCTCGGCCATATTCAAGTTTCCATGTATTCATTCCTTACTCAAGCTTAAAACAAACCATACCATTATATCATGTACAAACCATTACACACATACACATATACACATCTATTCAAGGCTTTAAACATCATTTTCTCATTAAATCAAGCAATGCACATACATATACACATACTACTTGCTAACACTCTCAAGTACTCACACTTCTTAAGCCTAATTCCATTATATTGCAATACTAAAACATTACCAAGATAATCAACACCATGAACATGCCTCCCTTTGGACCCAAACCTCTTAGCCAGTAATGCAAATACACATGACAAGCCAATTTCCCTCATATAAGTTCTTATTTCAATCATCCATTTCTCATTACTCTAAAGGATTTCATTCCCACTTAATGATACCATTCATTAGGCATTAGATTAAGGAATCCTAAAACAATTTCCAACTCTTAAAAATCAAATGGCATGAGAGAAATACCTAAGTCCACTTACCTTGCTAAGGAGAAACACTTGAAACCTTTAAACACCCAAATTTCCAGCCTTCCACAGTAGTTTCTCCTCCTTTATTCAAGCCCTTTTGTCCTTTAATTTTCCTTAAAAACCATTCACATGCATACTCTTAGATGTTAGGCATCCCAATCCACCACTAATAGCCTAAAAGGACCAAGAAAAATTAAGAAAAGGCCACGGAACTCACCTAAGGTAACTTATTGGATTATTTCTTACCAGTAAATTTTAAAGATTTTTAATTAATTGTAGAGATGTCCTTTTCTAGAAATTCTTCTTCCCCTAGGTCCCTGACATCCCAAAATTAATTTAGGTGATGAGAAGTTGCCAAAAAGAATGGAGGAAGATGATGAAAATGGCCATTCACTTCCCGTGTGGCATCAGTTCTGGGCAGCAAGTAAGAAATTTTTTTTTCTTTTGTTTAAGTGTATTTGGACACTTGTCAAAGCAATTTGACAAGTGTCATAGCCCTTAAGCTAGCTAGCTTGGTATAGGTGGGTCCCACAACCTTCCGAACTATCCCGAAATGGATCAATTTTTTATGAAACTTCAGAAATTCACCAAAATTCACATAGACCTCGAAAAATTATGTTGTTTGTTCTAAAATTACTATTTTAATCCCTTACAGGATCATAAATTTTTTCGACCAATTTTCATCGATAGAATTTACAGATTGTCTTAATTTACGTGCTAAGCTCAAAAATTACGAGAATTCGCAAACAACCTCATAATTCAAAAATTCTTTCCCTAATGGACTCTGTGGAATTTTTTAGCTTCAAGGTACGATATTTTTAAGTCCGTCCGGGCACATCTTGGGTCATTCTGGCCTGAAAGATTTTGATTACATAGATCAATAAATTACAGTTTGAAATGAACTATTGATTCTACTAAAATTTTAAATTCTAACTTTTTCATCAGTTTAAAGCATTTCGAAGTTTCATGACTAATGCTGCTACCTTGATCCTCGTGCAAGTGACCCGGCACCTCGGGCTCACTTCTCAGACCTAGTGGCACTATTCATGGAGCCTCGACACACAGGCATTATAGTTGGCTAAGACACTATAAATACATACACTTAATGTTATCAAATTACTCTTTCTTCATACATACATCATTTAATATGCATAAGCACAATTAACCCATATAGTATATAGGATTTCAACTAACCACTTAAACAATTTTTCCTTGCTTAAAGAGCTTCGGTCACACTATGAACACACACTTCACTAGTCTTCATTTTCACATTCCAATTCATATACCAATTCCATGCAAGATTACCCCTTTTTATTATACATACACTTTATTTAATCCTTGTTTTCTAAACACACATCTTCTAACCATTATACACATATTACACATAAACTTCATCTACAAAAAACCCTATAATATGATTAGTTCATGCCATATCATGCTTTTTACACCAACTATCCCACAAGAACATCAATTCTCCAAGTTTATATCATTCAGCCATAAAAGATTCCAACATAAAAATTAACTTTCATTCAATTTATACTTATCTTATTATGCTTATTAATTGATTGATTTAATTGTATAACCACTTATCTTATTATTACATACATATGCACATATACAATATACATAACTAAAGTCAATATACACATAAGCCTCATACTTGGATACACTTACCAATTAATCTAATTAGGACTTTAAACACTTCAATTCACTCTCTTTTCCTTCTCTTTCCCCTTATTCTTGTCTTTCCTTGTTTCCTTTACATAAACATATAACTCTATCATACACAAAAATCCACATAAAATCATAAACTTAACTATTGCTTAAATGACTTCATAAACCTTTAACACCCATAAAAATTATTAAACCGCAAAAAAGCCTTTCTTTCAAACTTGATTACTATTCATCCATAATATTCAAAAATTCATATAAATTCACATATCATTCCAATCCAAAATCTAACTTAAGAATATCTTAATTGGGACCTTAAATATTACCTAAAAATTATTAAACTTCAAAAATAACCACTCACCCAAGAGTTGGTTACTATTCATCAAGCTTCAAAACCCCAAAATTTCTTCAATTTTTTTCCATAAACTTTGGATTCAAAGCTTAAGGAAGCTTTTTGGTGGCTTAATTTGGTGTTTAAGTAAGGAAAAATGGTGGAATCAAGGAAGAAGAAAAGCTTTAAAATGGGTAAGAATGGCCATTCATGGCCAATGCAAAAGAAAAGAAAGGAGGAAACATGAAAGAGAAGAGAGGACGCTGCCAAGCTTCTTTTATTTGACCAAATAAAACACTTATTTAAGCCCCAGATCAATGGCCAATATTAAATCTCTAACTTGATCCAATAGTCCATAATAGTTCCCATTTTAAAATCCTTTGAATTTCTTTCTTTAATTCCCTCATTTTATTTTCAAAATTCCTCCATCTATTATTGATTCTAATGATCCCAAATAATTATGCATAATATTACCTGAGGGTCTCGAACAAATCATATGCAAAAACCTCAAAATTCTAGTATAAAACTAACTCTTTTTCCTTGTTTATTTTTCTATAAAATTCTCATGATGTTCAAAAATTCCAATTCCAATCTTACTAGACTCTCTGGAATATTTGACTATCATGTTATAAAATTTTCAGGTCCATTCGGGCAAAAACACTATAATTATTAGTTCACCCATAACATGTTACTACTTACATTACACTGCCATAAAGACTTCATTATTGATTTTAACCATCTTAATGGCTTTATTTTTATTTCAAATTTTATCCATAATTGTTTCTTAATTAATAATTCCATCCGGTTGGATTAACATGACCTGGGTCTTAGAAAATACTATTCATATCTTGGGAAGTACTATTCATGAACACACTTGTTACTTCTCATTAACCATCCAAACATTTGCCATAATTCACCTATGACTTATTTATCACATGTACTATTTATCCATAGAAAAAGTATTGTTCACATCTTGGGAGTTACTACTCACGATCTCGGGATTTTCGGACATTATAGAAAAGCAATTGAAAGGAATCTATGGAATTCATTGACAATGGTAAATATCAATACACTGCTTAATTTAACTATTATAGATGAATTTTGAGTCTTTTGGATTCGTTATCAATGAATGGTTTTCTAAAAAATTTAAACTTCTATCGTGCTTACCTTGAGAAAACTAACATTGGTATCAGAGCCAAGTTCTCAAAGGCTTAAAATTGTGAAATTATGGATTATGGTTGATTAAACATAAAATTTTATTTTATGATTTTTTAGTTTAGTGATGGCTTAAGTTTTTAGTTCTATTATTTGAATCAATTTTTAATGTGATCAATACTAATTTAACATGAATTAAAGTCATAAATCTTGATCAGTACATATGATGTATAGTTGTTTGAAGGAGAAAAACCTTTTATGCGTATTAGAAGGGCTATGCCTATAAAGAGGTGGCTAATTTCTTAATTTTCATGCAAATTTGATTTAATTGCTTTTTGAGTGATTCACTATGATATATGATGAATTAAAATATGATTTTAATTTTGGACACATGTTCATGAAAATTAAAATAAAGAAATTGAAAAATAATTGAAACAAACTATTCTATCTTTGAGTGGTGCAAAACCGATTGGATCATAAGTGTTGTGTTAATTATTTTGATTATTTTTTAATACTTTTAGAATTGAATTTTCATAAATATGTGATGTTTATGATATTGATTAAATGTTTTTAGATGGTAAAAATTGTTTACACATGAATGAGATTCATAAACTTGCTTGATCATCAAGATTGTCGCAATTTTGTATCACTATAAAGTCGATTTTGTCGATTTAATTTGCTATGGGTGAAACGATTTTTATTGAAAATTTAATTTGGTAAATTGATCAATACTAATTCAAAAATGTTTCAATGGCTACTGGAACTGATCCAAAATCTTTTTGGGTCAATTCCACGGTCTAAGTTGTAAATGATTTTTTAGTCACTTTAAATTTGATTCTTAGTAACATACCATTTAAAGATTTTTAATTAAAATTAAACATCAATGGGATTGAATTTTTATTTTATAGAAATATGTTAAATATAATCTTAAAATTAATTTAATTAAATTAAGTGTCGATTTATTTGGTCAAATTTCGGACAAGGGATGAATTTAACATGAATAGCCAAATTTTACATAGAAATATGATTTCTTGTAGAATTTTGACTTTAATCCTAAATTGATTTATTTTTCTAATGAGATTAGGATTTTAAATTAATTATATGGATTAGATTTTATTCTGATATAATATGGATAAAAGTTATCAAAATAGATTAGAATAGAAGGCACTTGTTCTATGCGCAATTCTCCTTCAGTAAAATCAAATTTTACATATTTCATGCTTAAAGTAATTTGATTACTTGACAATTCTAATAAGATTAAAACTCAAGGTTAGTGAGATGTAATTTAATATTTAATAAGATTAAGTAAATAATGTGATTAATTCTCTATTATAAGGGCATGAAAACTGATTAGGTCAAGATATTAAACCGAAACTATTTTTATAAGTGTTATAAATCCAGTAATCAACCGTGGTTGGATTTTCAAGGTTTAATGCATATGATACACTAGAAATGCATGTTATGGGTGTATGTTTGGCATAATGACTAGTTATGGACAAAGACTAATGTGATTAAATTTTATTGCATGATTTTTTATTTAGTTAAATTGTGCCTATGTGTCCTAGCCTTTTCTCTCATTTCTATTTTTACCTCTCTTCTCATCTAATTCCCCTTACATGTAACGTGAGGTCTTTTGAATATTTTATTATGTAATTAGATTACATAGGATTAGATTAGGAAGAAGAAATGCAAAGAGCAAACAAAGAAGAAAGACCACTAAGGAGGACCAAGAAAAAAATAGATAGAAATATTCTTTTATTTCTTTTTAGGTTTGTAATTCATGCATATTACCTGGGATTTGGCCCAAATTGGTTTCCTTTGGCTTAAGAAAATCAATTTAATAAAAGTCCATAACTAGATCATATATTTAATTTGGTTAAATAGGATATGTTTTTTTAAAGAGATTAAAAATGCATGTGCATGCCAAAGCATGCACAATCCATTTACATGAGCTACCAAAGTATGCAACCTTGATGAGACTAAAATGGAGGAAATCCTTCAAGGTAAATACTAAAACTTGTAAGCCTTTTATTAATATAGTTTTAACCATTGGTCTTCTTAGTATCGGGCTATTGGGCTAACCCAAGCCCATGCTACGTCAAATATGTTATGACTATATTAATGGGTCTATATTATATAGTCCATTAATTTGTTGAGATGACTCAAGGTTAATAATTTTAAAGGCAGGTTGGGGAAATGTGTATACGATATCCATGCACTAAGAGTTGGTGACCCAATAATCAGTAGTTGCATGCAAATACAATTGGCAAGAGATGCTTACCATTTCTATTACGAGTTAGGTTGTTGGGCTGACCTAAAGTTCAACCTTAATGAGAAATAGGTACTATCTCACTAGAAATTTTAGTCACAACCACATGTACAACCACTGGGTTTTCTTGATTTAATATTGATTCACAATAAAATAGTGGGAGCCAATATGAATTTTATAAATGACCTTATAATATGCATACATGTACATGACCATGCACTAACATATTTGTCAATCTTTACATATAGGTAGTTATTTTACATCATGAGTTCATCTAACTTAAATC